>JAMKCH010085614.1:0-49800 GCA_023653785.1 Ophioderma brevispina
TTGTAATGCGAATTAGATGCAACTTGTTCACTATTCCACATATCGGACACTCTCAATCCCCGAATGCAGGTTCGTACTCGTGACTTTTTCTGTGCAGGGTGCGTTAATTTACCCGGGGTATTATTGGTCCACCACTCAAAATATTGATGCCTGTCCATTTGACACCATCTAAAAAAGATGCCACAACAAAAAAAATAATTTTATTCTCTATAAAATCTGCTATAGGGTGCTAACTTTTTGCCATATTGCCTCCATTTTTCTCTCAAACCAAATGCATAATTACATCATGACTGGCATAGCTGAAAGTTGGAGTTTTATTTGGAGTTGCCCTAACTTTAGAAGAGACTTAAACACCCCCCCACCACCCACCCCCCACCCCCCCCCCACTCTAATCATAACCCCTTACCCGGTTACCCCCTAACCCTATAGGAATTAGGTCGTGGCCTTAATTATAAATTTATGCGGTTTATCTTTTGACCTCTCAAATTACCTTCTGGCTGCTTTTCTCTCACCCACTGAAATTGCATGTAGTTATTATAATTATTATTACTATAATAACTCCATGAATTGGTACCGGTGTGATAACTGAGGGGACCACTTTTTTTTTTCTTGACATATACTAGTCATAATACATTTTTTGAACCAAACCAGGTTTTATTTCTCATACTAAAAAGAATAAGACCTTCCATATCATTAAAGGTGCTTGTTGCGATTTATGTCTATGGTGTTCTACTTGATATAAGAGCCTGCACTTTAGACAAACCCCCCCATTACATACTGTGGGAAAACAAACTTGCAAGTTTTGATGGAGAAGCAATTAATGCTGCATGGAAAGCCCTATTCAACACTGCTATATAATATTGATGGTGGCATTACTTCGGCCGGTTTTTGTTTTATCCTCTCGGAATGAATGTGATATTTTGAGGGCTCAAATTTCAGGACGACGATGAGAACATACGGCCTTTCATCTTATTCCAATCGATAGGCCTCTACTTCGGTAAATCAGGGGGTCCCAAAGACGATCGGAAACACGCACCTTTAAGGAGGCTCTTAATTATAATGATTACTTTCTTCACCCGCTATTTTACGAAACATCCACAGTTGTTGACTCTGCTAACACGGGCGTGGGGCCCTGAGACAATTAATATTGTATTGTTACAATACAATATAAACGAAACCGGCGGCGTAGCTGCGTGTTATATAAAGACAAACATGAATGGGCGAAATTCATAGGCCTACTGTGGGAAAAATACGGTCGGGCCATGTGATATGGAAATCATACTCCCCTACCAACACTCCAGTACCCAATACTAACGATCAAGGTTGAGCTAAAAGACCACAGCTAACCTCTAAACTTGCAGAGATCACCATTGCCTATGTCCAAGAAACCATTCAGTCCCACATTCAGTGTAGTTGAATTCCAGATATAGGCCTACCATTTTTAAACGCAAACGCCCACTACCCACTAAACAGTATTGGTACATGTATTACCATGCTATTATGATCCTCTTATCTATTTGCAGCAAGGGCTAATTTTAACAAAACCTAATGTTCTAAGGTAATTCACCGTAAAACGGATAGCCTATCCCCCTGCGCGGCCCGCTCGAGCTCGCATGCGGCCCTCGAATACTTTCCAGAAAATATGAATTGCATAAAAGACTGAGGAAGCTATGTTTAGGCTTGGTGGGGCTTGGGGTTAGGCGTCCCAATGAGCCCCGCATAATCTGTAACACTTTTTTAACAAATACATCAAATTCCAGGGCTTCCCCCTCCCCTGACTTTTCTGGGGGACAATTGGGAAAAGTAATTTTTTTGGTGGCGGAAAAACTTGACAGAGTTCAAAATTTTAACACATTTGACGTAATTTTGGCCCAAACTCCCTGATATTTGCCAAATTTGGGTTGATTTTTTGCTAAGAATCCGTCATTTTTCTTCTAGCCGGGGTGGTAGGGAACTGGGGGACAGAAAAAATTGGGGAAATCTCCCTTTTCCGTCCCCATTCGGCACCTCCAAGTGGGCTACCAATCCGAAAATATTCCCAAGCCAATGTTATAAATTAGCTCAATAGATTCCCTAAATATATTTGGCTACAGAAAAACCTTAAAAAAAAAAAAAAACCCCCCACCCACACACCAAACACCCAACACATCCCGCGCACAAGCACAGCACACACACCCACGGACAAACTGCATAATCACCCGCATCGGCCGCATACACTCACTCAATTCTGCAGTAGATTCACAGGGATTTGTACGTGACCCGATCCAAAACGCATTACCATAATGTGAATTACCCGCAAACCAATCTAATTCGCATTACGATAATACGAATAGCTGCCTCATTAGCATTAGGATAATGCGAATAAGCTAGCAACCCTAAAAGAAATCTAATCGCATGATTGTAAACGCGAATAAGCTGGAAACCCTATCTAATTCGCATTATCGTAGTACATAAGCTGGCAACCCGTTCCAATTCACATTAAGATAATGCGAATAAGCTGGCAACCGTTCTACTTCACATTACGATAATGCAAATTACTTGGCAACCCACACTAATTCGAATTACGATAATGCCAATAGACTATTCCAAAATTATATCGCAATACCGATTAATACAAGCGTGCATCACATACAGCGGATTGACATAGATCACTCGTGATACACTGATACGACAGGTGCGACTTTTTATAAGACGGTGAGGAAAATGTCTACACACTGTCTGTGTCCTATCTCAGATATCGTTTGGAAAAAGTGGAAGTGTTTCTTGCTACTTCCTTTGCCTGGGTAGTAAATGATGCAAACTCTGTATGTTTCGAGCTTATATGAAGGGAAGGATTTTCAATTGCGATTTTTTAGAAAAACCCATATGGTGTGAGTTCAGTATTTGTGATGAAGCCGACGATTTGTAAGGTTTCTCAAGTATGCATTGTTTAATGAAGCCGACGATTTGTAAGGTTTTAAAGTATGCATTTTTAAATGCTTTATTGTCATAAGCTAGGCCCGTTGAAGCTAGGGCAAAACTTTTCTCACAAAACTGGGCAGTAAACAGTTTCTTTCCCCATATGTCTAATTAAGTGCTTTTTTTTGTAGCTTGTACTAAAATTAGTGCAGTGGTGAATTTGTGAGGTCTGTAGGTTGGTCTTTGTTTTCAGTAGAGGCAAATCTCTTATTAAACATTAGTGGTATTTTACATATATGTGTCAGGTCATGTTGTTTCTTGTAATAAAGCACGACTAAATCGCTTTTCGCACTACTGACATTTGTGAGGTTTTTCACCGATATGTGCCAATTCATGTTGTTTCTTATTATAAGCAAAATAATCTCTTTTCACAGTATGGACATTTGTATGGTTTTTCACGGATGAGTCATTGCATGTTTTGTTCTGTTGTCAGCGCTAAGAAATCTTTCACAATACTGACATTGTGAGGTTTTTACCGCTATGGGTCATTTCATGTAGTTTCTTGCAATAAAGCATGAGTAAATCTATTTTACAATATTGTGCATTTGTAAGGGGTTTCCTGTATGAGAAATTTCATGTATTTTCTTGTGGCAGCTCTAAGAATCTCTTTCACAGTACTGAAATTTGTAAGGTCTTTCACCAGTAGGTATCTTTTTCATGCTGGCGTTTGTATCTAGCAAAAGGGAATCTCTTCCACAGTACTGACATTTGTAAGGTTTTTCACTGTATGTGTCATTCATGTTATTTTATTGAGAAGTGGCTCATAAATATCTTATCACAGATACTGACATTGTGCGGCTTTTGACATGTATGTGTTATTATGACGATTATTGCCTCAAGCACGAGTAAATGTTTTTCACCGTACTGACATCTGTGAGGTCTCTGCTGGAGATCTTGTAAGTATACCAGTGGGGTTTGATATTTTCCTCATGGGAGTGAATATGGGATAGATACCGTGGTATATTGTCAAATTTTCTTGTGTGCAGTACTGGCCATACAGAGGCTCAGTTACTGTCCCCTCTTCTACTTTGAGTACCATATCTGTAAAGTATAGAAGTGTTTGTTGTGAAGCCAATACTGAATCAGTGGCAAAACAAGTGGGGGTGCCACATGCTCGAACCCTTCCCCCACCAGCCCCAGATAAACTGACGTTTGTACAATGTCTATGGAGAGAGAGAGAAGGACCCAAATTCCCCCCCTAGAAAAATTCTCGGCACCCTTCAACCCCCCATTTGGAAAGTTGTGGTTATGCCACTGCATACTAGTATCTATATTTTAATACCTCTTTAAACATAGGCCACATACTAATTTAAAAAACGTACAATTTTGTCTGATTGATGGTAATAATAGGGAAAAACAATCAAGATATTTTCATCTCAACATCAAAGGTATATAGGGTCACACCATTTACGTATGTCTTTTCACACAGCGACGCCCATGTTGCATCTGGCAAAAACCTGGCAAATCTCACTGCCCTAGGGGGTTATCACCAATGTTATCGCTGAGCGTACGGCGGTCCGGCAAGTACTATATCCTGTTTCTAAAATTGAAAGCTTAAATGAAACCCAGGTTTGAAAAATTTCAAGAATGAAATAATACCGAAAGGCATTGTGGAAAAGATGGATGCGGGCCCGTAGCGATTGAATGTTAACTTTCCGGTTTTGCGAGCACCGAAGTACCTGACAAAACGTTCAATTTTCTTGAACTAGGTTTTATAGGTTCAGACCCAATACGAGAAATATTGAAAACAAAATAGTAACGGAACAAGCCGGGCTAGGGGCCGTCCGGGCCGACCAGTAACACGATACTTACCTGAAATCGCAGTTTAGCCAACTTGGAAGTTTTCATTGCAATCTCGTAGTCCCAAAATATAGATTAAAGTTTTGCGTCAGAAGTGGAATTGAACCCAGGACCTTTTATCACAAGACCACAAGCGGCATAGACTGCGCTTCGAAACTCAAGCTGGCAGAAGATCGTTTTTTGTAATACTGTAAATAAACACATTACGGAATAATAAGCGCAAGACATCCCATAATCTCGTCTGATTGACGAGGTTACTGGTCCGGCCCCTAGCCGCTTTGTATCGGACCCTCTGATGCAAAAATTCCATAGAAACCCTTGGATCGGAGATAATTTGAGATTTAGTTTCATTTGCATTGCTTCGCTATGACGGACTGATAAGTTAATCTATCGCGCAGTACTAACTTAGATAATATCTTTTGCAGTCTGTGCAACAGACTACTTACTTCCTGACCGACGTAGGCTGAGGGTGGGAAACTCTGTCACATAGCGTTGATTGGATTTTTCGTAGAGGCCCGTAACGGAGATTGAGCACTATTGCCTATCGTAACGATTACGCACCACAATATTCCTAACTAAATTATCTAGTTAGATGACTAGTTTATAATATAGGTTTATTTTTGGAAAAAGACAAAAAAAGTGAAAAAAATACGATTCATACAAGCAATTTTCTTACCTTTTCATCTGGCTCAATTCTCGATTGCTACTATCAAGTCATGCCACACGCCAGGCTTACAAAAACTAGTGAGCTAATTGGTCTTTTTTGTTAGGAACCCATTTCTAACATCAGATCCACCACCTGATTCGTTGATTTCGCGATATCCAAGGTACCGCGAAACCGTTTTTTCATTCCTTGTTCAAGCTAATCGCAGAGCCTTTAACACAGCGCTCTGATGCTAAGGAGTCAAAAGACGCAGTGCATGTCTAAGAATAGCCGGTCAATTAGCGAAGCGGAAACGGAATAGGTGGCGCTGTATGCCAGCAGTACAGATGCTATGAGAGCGTAAATGGTGTGAGGTGCATACATTATAATTTTGCATAAGAAACAATAGTGGTGATTGAGATGAGGACATTGCTAAATGCATAGCATAGGATTGCAGTGGCCTTGAAGCAATATGTGACAGACTTAAAACTATAAAATTCAGTGGGCATACAATCATTCTCCAGGAAATCTACCTAATATGTAATACAAAGTACGATATTTAAATATAATATTGGATGGCTGAGGTTGATAATTATATAATATTGGATGGCTGAGGTTGATAACAGAAAATATCGCCCGAGCCTAGATCAAATATCAGGCGAGTCGAAGACGAGCCTGATATTTTCTTGGCGAGGGCGATATTTTCTGTTATCAACCGAAAAAGTCATCCAATATTATTATTATTATTATTATGCAAGAAGAAGCTGACTTGACAAAAATGGCTTAAAAATGGCTTCAAAACAAATAAAAAGAGAGTATTTGCTTGATGAGTTGCCCAATATTTTTGCATATTGTGCAGTGTTGGGCGGTATGCGCTACTTGCACTGCAGTACTGCACGCCAGATGCATAATAATAGAAAATATCGCCAGAGCCTAGATCAAATATTGGGTGAGCCTGATATTTTCTTGGCGATGGCGATATTTTCTGTTATCAACCGAAAAAAGCCATCCAATATTATTATTTTTATGAAATAAGAAGCTGACTTGACAAAAATAGTAATCTAGAACTGTAAAAGATAGCCACCTTAAAATCCTGATTTTCTAATGAAGGACTTCAATTTGAGCTTTAGTTATTTCACACAGTGATTAGTATATGGACAAGCATTTTGTATATGCAAAAAAAAACACTATTTGTTTGAAAATTGAGTGCGCCCTCATTGGGAAATCTGAGTCAGCATTTAAAAAGACATTGGCACATTTGGAAAAGAGTGCATCCTCAAGATTTTTCTAAATTGATATGTTTGCATGGTTGTATAGCACCCGGTGGGGGGTAACCTGTACATGAGCCCGGGTAACCACCTGAGTTATAAGGGTTCGCAGGACCTATATGCACAACACCCTTTTACTGGACACTCACATATAAGAGTCTAGGTTTGCCGCCGGGCACTTCTACGCCATTGTGATATATACCCCAAGAATCCTCAAACGCAACAACAAATCGTAGGCCATGGACATGCTAAATAGACTCCACCATGCATACTGCTTGTCGTCAAGCGACTAGTCCACCAATTACTGCATGGGTTGTGCATGTACAATCCAAGGAAACCATAAGAGGAAGCGCTTGACCGAGGTTCCCTGATAGCTCATGAGAGTAAGGAATATTCGGAACTACTAGCAAACGTATAATAAAATGTGTTGAGTGTGGTTTGGCCAGACTGTTAAAGGCCCTAAGACGATTGCATCTTAACTAAACCAATGACATTGTTCACTAATATGACTCGATCTTAGGCAACACAAATTTACTAACTAAGTGTCTACAAGTTTATCATGAGCGAAATGAGAAATGAAATGTAATTTGAGAATTGGGTACAGCATGGCCCAAGCTTTTTCTGCGCTTTTGGTATAGTGCTATTCAGTCGGTCGCACATCCGGGTATTTTGCTCCAGTTATTGCATTTAACCTCCCCACAATCTGGAGTAACTTAGCAGGGAGTAATATGTGAAATTATACTTTTCGAAAAGTCTTTCAGCTTTGACATGATGGATTAAAATTTTCTTGAAAAAGGGTGATTGAGAGCATATCAAAATGTACAACATATCGCTTGGAATTGATTTGTAAAAGAATTAGGCTGCTCTTCAGATATAATTGTCTTTCCTATTAAACACATTAGTAATCTTTCACTCCAGTATTCAATGGGAGGGTGAGGAATAGCCTATTTATGACACGACTGCGACCGTGGGAATACAAGTGCACCCACCAAGTTTAATTATATTAAGCAAGTGGCGGCGCGCTTTTCAAATGATCTAATGATGTTGTGAAGAAGTTTCGTTTGTGATATGAGACAGAAACGAATGAAATGGTCCCTTATCTGAGACCAGATCTGTTAAAATGGATCCCCAGCCCTATTCGCGCCATATTATGTTCAAATAGACCCCTATCGAAACCTATCCAAGCAATATTACCATTTGAATTTTAAAACCTGGGATTTTATACACTCAATTCGACTATTTTATGACCTTTTTAGTCTGTTCGGAGCATGATATCAACACCAAAAAAACCACATTCTAACAGATTCATGCTGATTTTATACTATAACCTGAAACAAGTAAAGTTGATACCCTATGTGAGACGACAGAGACAATGTGTGAATTTGATACCCTCATCTTGCAAGTCTTGAGACTGCCCAGTCTCACGTTTTTTTTAACGCGGGTGGTTACCCGACTAGAATCCCCATTCCCACCCCCCCCCCCCCCCGGTAATAGCTTTTATACATTTGTAGTCTCACCTGAAATTGATTAAGCCCAAATCTTGCACTCTTTACAAAACATGTGATCAAATAAGTTGACATTGAGGACTGGTTTGCATGTTCTCCTGAATTCACAAGGAACTTGGTAAGATAGTGGAGGTAACCGCGTAGGGTCTATTGATACAGATGGGTCTCGACCTCTATAGCGGCTAGTCCCAATAATTGTGACTACACATTTGACATTTATTTTAACATTGGTCATTACCATATCACTGAATGTACGTGATAAAAGGTTTTGTGTAATTGGTTAGCCATTTAACCACCACCAATTTTAGTTAAAAATAAAAGCCTCCAAATCCATCAAATTTACCTGATTTTATCTTGAGGACCACTTCTACTATGATTTGAAACTACTTGGTACTCTAGGTTGGTAAACATGAGTAGAAAATAATAATCTTTCCCTAGAAAGACTTCTGCACGAAGTCTTTTTTCAAGGCGGTAAAAAAATGCCTCTAGGGAAAGATTATTATTTTCTACTCACTTCTACTATGTCAAGAAGTATCATAATAAAAGATTGTCAAAATGCTGGCAACTAAGTATGAAATTCGAAATTTGATTGTCCAAATCTGAACAACACCAAACTCCTTCAAAAAGATTAAGTGTAAAGAAAGCAGAATAAAATCACTTATTTTTCTTAAAACAAATACCTCCTGCATGTGCAGTCTTATACTATGTGATGGATTGATGATATACATCATTTTGGTTGCATATGCTGCTTGAAACTGATGAGTGCAGTAGAATTGTTAATGGCTAACCAATTACACATAACCTTTTGTGACTACACATTCAGTGATATGATAGTGACCAATGTTAAAATAAATGTCAAACTACTATAGCGGCATGATAATTATGCCACTGAGTTGAGAGGCCGACACAGCAAAATGTAAACAAATCATGAAATGTACGGGCAATACAAGATAGGTAAACAAACCTCTTTGGGGCATATATTAAGATATTGTTGAGTCACTGTTATGTTTATGCATTTACAAACTTATTCACTATACCTTTTTCTCTCCTTTGGAAATATACACAATGACTTTATGGCATTTGACATTATCGTGCTGGCACCTGCTAGTTAGAATAACAAAATTAACTGCAGCAAATGTGCAAACTCGCTCTGCAGAGATGCTAGATGCAGCTCGTCTCCCCAATGCTGACCTCATAATATGATAGTTAATTCAGCTCAAAGAGAGAGTAACTACAGGCAGGGAAGGTGTTAGGAACCCCGGGGTTAGGAAAAGGAGGTGTATCGTCCTCACTTCAAAAAAGATATTTGTGTTACCGCCTATACACAGTGAAGTTTTCTAATGCGGCTTAACTCCACTTTAACACAATAGGTAGAAACCTGGATGGGAGCAGATAAACAATTATCGGTAGACCAGTTTTTAGGGAAGGTCACTTACTAACATGCCATGACTATTCGGCTTCATTCATGTCAGGCGGAATTTCAATAAAAATGTGACTATTAGTTTTATGTCAAATATAATTTGCGTTTTCTTGCCCCTGGCATCTATGAATTATGATTGCTAGAATTTTCAACTATCAGAATAGGTTTACAGGAAATGACGGGAAAGTGCAAAAAGAAAGATAATAAAAACTAGTGACAAAAACTATTGATTATTTACTGATTGAAAAAAATTTCTACAAAAATGTTAGAAAATTCTCCACTCAAAACAACATGGTCGATTTCTGAAGAATGTTCATCAGATCTTTATTTTTTCCTTCCTGTTTTAGAAATATGCAATTCTCATGCTATTTGAAGCAGATACATAAATATTTTATTTCAACAAATTCTTTATTGAAACATTGATTGTAAGGTTGAATATTCTCAGTTAAAGTAGTGTAAATCAATCAATTGGAGAGGTTACACACACATCCCTTCAAGTACTTGGGATAATGGGCTGTAAAATGGGGATAATAGGATTATCTCAAGTATTTAGGGTCTATAGATCTCTATGTTCCTAACATCTTCTCTGGTGCAGGATACCCCGGGGGATACAAAAGTTACTACAACTAATGTAATGAGGACGGACATAAAAAACTTAAAGGCAAATGGACCAGATTTAAGATAGAATTCCTTGGACCCCAAACCCCATCTGTAAAATTCATGTGAAGAAAGCTTTCATGTGAAATTATGGCCCCTTTTTTTAGCCTGAACTTATGAGAAAATTTAGTAGTAGTAATCACTTTGTGTATGATTTGAGTTTCCGTAAGGGCCCGGGGGGGGGGGGGGGCACGGGACACTCGACTTTTTAGGTAGGGATGTGCGGCCCCGAGTGCCGAACTGGCGGGCTTGGACGGATTTGGTATTAGATCACCACCTGAAGTGAAGAAGCCGAATACACCGTCGTTATGTAATAAGATGATGGTTTAGTAATTTCTATCATGCACAACAGAATCAACAGAATGGTTTCCTAGGGGGACGATTACGATAACAGGGAAGTTCAACACAAGGTTTGCGGTGTTATTTGTACTTGTTTGTCCAATAAACCTTCGAAACATTCTAGGTAGGTGTCTACAATAAATCCAGTGCAGTTTGAGAGAAAAAAATCCTCCAAAATCTCCTCTGTAACTTTAATCAAGGGCCAAGGCCCAATGCTATAGTCTCACCCCCAGATTTTACTGGAAGTGATCAAAATTTGGTATCTGAAGAAAGCACTATTTTTTTTACACAGTGAAATTTAGGGCTAAAGCAGTTTGGGTTGGATGGATGTTATGAGTAAAAATGTGATTTTGGACTCCTTAATTTTCTACAGTTTTGGGTTTCCATTTATATTTTGGGAAGGAAAAATAAATTTGTACACTGTAGGTATTCCAGATGGAATCAAATTTGAAAGATGTATCTGAGAATGATTGAAAGTGCAATTGAAGGTCTCAAAGTTGTAGTTAAACCAAAGAAAAAAAAAAAAAAATTTTTAAATCCGGTTTGTTCACGCTAAACAGGGGTGGCCGGATACATCTCCACACATCAGCAAACTGCTATGATGAGGATTTATTGGAGCAACAGATATTGAACGGAGGCCATTCTGATGTCAATCCACAGTTTTCATTGGTGGGGCCTAGCCTTTGGGTAACCATGACACCTATGCAAGGCGCAGTGCTGGAGGCTGAAGGGCAGATCAAGGATTTCTCAATAGAGGGGGCGCCAAATTTCAGCTCGCGGCCAGGGGGGGTTTTTTACAAAAAATTGTTCTTTCTCAGGGCAACATGCAAATGTTCACCATTGACACCACAGACTTTCAACCAGTTCCTCGGAGCGGCGCTCCCAGCTCACGCATTTTTTGCACCCCTGCTCGCTGCGCTCGTCGGATTTTGTCTCCGAAAGTAGCGGCTTGGTAATTTTGAGAAATTTGCAGGCTTGGGAGCTGAAATTTGGCTAAAATTCAGCTTCTGAGGCCAAAATTTTGTGAAAAGGGGACCTTAAAAACTGAATTATGCTTCAACTGGGGGTCTTGGGAACGGCTGGAGAGATGCGAAAAGGGGGTCTTAAGGGCCGCACATACCCGTACCTCTTTCCAATGTCAGTGCCCCCCCGGAGTAAGGGCTACGATGATGTAACTTGGTGGAAGGAAGCGGGGTGATGAGTTCTCGACTTGATTAGATTTTGGGTGTAAACTATGCTAATTATAAGTATCTAAATTGAATATTTTAAGAAAATTTGCCCGCAAGGCTTGTGTACTAGTTATCTGGAGTTCCGTAAGGCATATAATGATGTAACTTAGTGGAAGGAAGCAGGCTGAAGGGTTTTTGACCTGAGTAGATTTTGGGGTATTTCAGGCAAATTACTTATGCAAATGAGCTAATTAATATGCAAAAATCAGCATAATTGCTATATTTTTTGAAATGGTACATTGGATGTGCAAAATTCCTTCTCTGCATGAAAGCCTATCATGGTGCGCATCTTTGCATGATATATGTGGCTTAGGTGTGAAAATGAACTAATTAAATATGCATAATTGCTGTATTGCTAAAACGGTACACCTAATATTGTGATTTGATCAAGCAAAATGAGTCTAAAGTCGGTCAGATTCAATTTTTACTTTTTGATGTAGCTGTATGCACCATTTAAAAAGCTACATTTTGCTGAAATCCCCATTGAAATTGACCAATTACTTCCAAAGATATGATCAGTTGAAGGGTGGTCAAAACAATAGAAAACAAAAGACATTTTCTCCTTTGTTTGGCTATATCTCAAAATCAATATTTGCGACTTCCGACTCATTTTGCTGGATCACATCACATATGCTAAATTCCTTCGCTACATAAACGACTGCTCTACCATACATCTTTTGTGCGAATCATAATTGGGTCAAAATGCAAGTGGGCCGATTAAAGGTAATTTTTTGATTCAATTGATATAATTAAATATGAGTAATTGCTGTATCACTGAAACGGTACATTGGATATATGCAAAATTCCTGTGCTACACGAAGACTACTATGTATCTTTTGTGTGAATCAAAATTGCATTCAAAGTGCATGTGGGCCACTTAAAGGGGTAAATTTGGCAAAGTGGACTTTTTTTACTGAAATATTAACCTTTTTTTTCCACTTGTTTTGACAAAAAAGGTATAAAATCATCTAATTTTTGCCACTTTTTGGCCCTTTTCAGCTCTTAGGGGTTTGGGGTAGGGCTTTTGAAATGGGGCATCTGCCCCATCATACTTGGACTTCTTATAAACCTTCATAGTAGGCTAAAACAGTGAGGTTGGTGAGTATAACCAAGTCTAACGACCAAATCAACAAATTGGGTTATATAGTGTCATTACATTTATTAACAAAACATAAAAACCTATATTAACATACCACCAGTGATAAAGAACATCATAACATTATAAAAAGTTTAAAAAAAATTTAAAATAAATCAAGCCTCCTCAGGAAATAATCACCTGAAGAGGCTAAGATCTTGTGAAAAATGTTTTCAAATCTGGAACGCTATAATATTTTCTAAGAATAAGCGCATAATCAACGGCAGCTAAAGATCCACAGTTTCAACAGAAAAAGCCACAAATCACAAGGATACACGAGGGACTGGCTCACCGTCTAAGCAAAGAACTAGGGTCATATAAGTATGACCAAATTACATCGCGCTCATACCATCTCGTCCCTTCGTCCAATCAACAAAACCTGAACATACCAAACAGCTCCAACAGTTGGTTGAAAAGCATGCATTTTATTATTGGAAATGAATCCCACAAGCATTTGCCAACTAGTTTCTGATATAGCTATTAAACGTGAAAAGCCTTAAAATCTGGTTAAAGGGGGATCTAAGTGTTTGTTATATTCATAGTAAGGGCTTCTTCGCCCAATACATCAACCCTTTCATTGCCTTGACCAATGTGACTCGGAATTCAAGCTAAAACAACAGATTTTATTCAATTTTTGAGACCAAATTGAAGGAATACTCCAACATCACAATATAGGGATGGCGACATTCTCTGCCTTTCAAAGCCAAAAGTAAGACTAGAGAGTGACCAGAATATAATGAAATGCCTCTCATTTGAAATTTCAGCGTAATTCCTAAGGCCAACTAGTGCCCTTCAATTCAGCAGTGAAAATAGAATCATCAGGTAACCTAATCTGACATGATCACGCCGACTTAAAACTGCTGCAGCAGCCTTTCCAAAACCTTAGACCCAATCTTAATAAATTGGCTGTTTATGATATTTATGCCTAAGTCATCAAATTTAGCTTGAGAAATAAGATCAATCCATGAATACCCTTCTTATATTGACATAAAGTTAGGTCAATAATCAGTTTCAACTTTGTCCAAGGATGACTAATAGGAAAATCCCATGAAAGCATGTTATCCAGCAGTAGGACACACCTGTGAAAATCCCTCTTTTATACGGATTCCAAAATATGGAATAGCATTAGATTTTCTGTATAGAGTTGGTAATTTAGGCGAAAAGGTGCTCTCATGTGGTGGGATATCAAGCATTACTTTTAAGTTTTAGAGCATATTGAAGAGCTAATTTTTTCCATCTTAGATGAATGGAGGTTTTCATTAGCTTCGACATAAGCTTTGCATAGGAGGGGTACGAAAAGCACCCAATCATAGTCAAAGACATTGATTCTGAATAGTGTCAACAAGCTTTTTCAAATATGAACTTCGAGCAGAACTCAAACATTGCCCATAATCCAATTGATCTCACAAGTGATGCTATAAATGCAAAGCAAAACTGAGCGATCTGCCCCCCAGTCCATCTTAGAAACTTCTTTTAAAAGATTCAGACCCTTTTTGACATCTCCTTCCGCAAATAGTCCAATAATGGCTTGGCAAGTTCAATTTACTGGCAAATATTAAGCCCAAGAATTAGTCTGTGAAACGACAGGAATAGGAGAACCATTCAATTTTAGTTTTGGGTCACGGTGGAAGACTTCATTTGTTGCAAAAATGCATACACACAGTTTTAGTTTTTATAGAGAAAACGGAACCAGTTTCATCTGCCCACTGTTGAATCTTATTCAGGCAATTTTGGCATTTGGTCTTTCTATAGAAGCCAATATATGAAGAATAGAAATAGAGAAGTCATCTACAAACAATAACCTCTCCATTCCTGCATTGACCACTTTGGCAATACATTAATTTTCAAAAAATAGAGGTACAGAGAGAATACTACCGCTGTGAGAAACACCCCATCTCTTGATTATGAATTCCTGATAAGACTGTTTCCCAGACGAAACCCAAAAACACGATCTGTCAAAAATTCTCAAAATACAAAGGCCATTTTACCTCTTTAGTCCCTAAATTTATGCAATCCTTCAAAATACCATATTTCCAAGTAGTAACATAGGCCTTCTCTAGATCAAAGAATACCGCACACACAATGAGTCGCTAACAAACCAAAGATTCACGAACGAACACGTTGGGTCATAGTACTACGGTCCACCCGCCCTGCCGGAAACCCCTTTGACACTTAGATATCCATTACTTTCCAAGAACCAAACACGACGATCATTAATCATCCTTTCCATGGTCTTACATAAACACTGGTAAGTGAGATTGGACGATAATTTGTTGCATTGGTTGCATCTTTCCCTGGTTTCGGAACAGGAATAATTGTAGTTTCACGCCATACATTTGGGAACATCCCAGACTCCCTATATTTTATTGAAAATATCAGCAATACAAGAAGGGATTCTTGTGGAAGAATGCTTTAAAAATGGACTATGGATTTTCATCTGGTCCAGTAGCAGTATTATGACATTTACTAAGAGAGTCATTAAGCTCTAACATGCGAAATGAACTATTATCTCCTCTGCACCATTGGATGAAAATCTAATTTCTTGTTTTTTCTTCAAGCAGTATTTTAAATCTTTGAAATGTCTGAGACTAATGATTGCTTGAAAGATTGTTGTTCCAATTCATCTGCCAATTAATTGGCAATATCCTGAGCCTCTGTACATTTACTACCATCATTTTATCAAGATGAAAGTGGTGATATATATTCAATTGTTCCCACTTATTTTTCCTAACCATATCCCCAGCTTTTTTAACAGGAGTCTCAGAATTTACTTGGATACCATTTGCCCCCTCCAAGACTCCCTTTTAACTTTTTTAAAATAATGCGCACGAGCCTTTAGCATGGGCTCTTTGATATTTTCTTAAGTTGTTCTTTGGTAGTCGATTTTTAAAACATGTAATCACTTTTGCGACAATCAATAACGATTACATTCAGCTGTAACATGGCTTGTTTTTACTATAAGCTTTTGATGACGACTTGGGAATTGATTTATTGGCTATATCACAATCACAATTCCGTGAATGAAGAAGAGGATCCTTCAATGTTAACAAAAGCTTGCTATTAAATTAAAGCTAAACAGCTATCATTAAACTCTGGCCAGTTTGCCTTATGAAGTTGTCCATTTAGGACTCGCTCTTCAGGCATTGGCTTATTATATTTATTTAAGGATTGAAAATGATCACTACCAAACTTATCAGCATGAACTCCCCCAAAGTTCCATAAAAAGATTAGGGGAACAAATTGAATCATCTATAGCGATGGATTACATCGCAGAATGGATGAAAGTACCAGACCCATCATCAAAATACAAGAAACTGATTTCTCCAAATAATATTCTACAATGACACCCAACCGATTGGTATCCCTGCAACCCCAAAGTTCACTGTGGGCATTGAAGTCACCTATCAAATAGTAAGGGGAAGAGTTGACCAATCAAATCATCAATTTTCATCTAAACCTAATTTTATATTTGGATGAATGTAAACAGAACAAAGTTATTGTGCGGTGACGAGTAACTTAACAGCAACTGCTTCCAAATTTGTATTAAGTTGTATGACATAATTCGGACTCCACCTTAATCAGTATAGAGGACCCCAAACCCCAAATAGCTTTTATTATCCACTGGGAAACAGCTGTTTTGTTATAAGAATGTACCCCTTAAAACAACTTTTTAGAATCACTGTCTTTTAGACGAGTTTCTTGAAGCCAAAGCCATAGATGTAATTAGGGTCCATAATAGCATTTACTTCGTCATAATTGGTCAAGCCCTCTGCAATCCATTGCAAATTGCACATTTATTAGAAGGATTCCTTTTTAAACAGAATTAGAGGACCTCTTCCTACCATCAATAATTGTTCTGGTGTTTCAGGGACACAAAAGGCCATGCCCTCCTCATCACCTGACAAAAGTGCATAAAAACTTGTTAAACTGAATAGGGTCCATTGATCCCTTAGAAATTCTTAATAATTGGTGAGGTTGTTGACCCTGATTTCTTTGACGCAGCAGAATTAGGCGGTTTTATTTATTGGGATTACCTAGTTTCTTTGGCTTGGAAGAACAGGTTACCTTTATCAGTTCCTCCAGTATTTATTTGTAACTCGTCTTTTCTGCCGATCTAACTTCGGAGTTTTCGTAGATGCCTGAACACTCTGATCACCTTTAGATAACTTGATTTGTTTCTTTACCGATCTCTAGAATGACTACGAGATCTACTAGTCAAAGATCTAGGTGCAATTTCTTATCACTTGTCTTGTCTTGACATTTCGAAATACTGTTGAGGATGGCAAATCATTAGCCAAACAAGATCTTTTTGGGAAATGATGTCTTAAAGTACCTTGATGTGCCCACTTTTCACAACAGCGCATAATCTTGATCCGGTAACCTGACGAGAGTATCTCTGGCCTTTTTATAGTCATGTTACCCGTCACTTTGATTTTTTTGAATTCTCTTTTTCTTCTACCCATTTAAGACAGGATTCTAGAATTTGCCGCGATTTATTACCCACTGCAATCACAATTTAGCAGGTTCCTTAAAATTTGGATCATTGTGGCCCTCCTTGCCACAGGACTTTTCACAAACGGTCTGAACCTTTTCTACAATACGCCAAAACGTTGACATTTAAAAACATCTGTAGGACTAGGGATGTAATCCCTACTTGCAACCTGAGGTAACCCCCTTTTTACTGTACTTGGGGTAAAGTGAGCGCATTGAAGGTACGTTAAACGTAACCCCTATCTGATTTTTTTAATCCAGCTCTTGTAATCATAATTCTATGGATATGGGTTGACATTTTGAGATGCCAACCACTCAAAAATTCATCATCAAACATTCTTAATGTCATGACATTTAATTACACCCTTCTTAGAGTTAAGATTCTATGAGGAAGTACTCTATACTGGCACGTTGGGTCAAGCATGGTAGTCATTTTGAGGTATCCGACTGAATCTTCGCGGTCCTACCTCCACCAAAATATCCCCAGACCTGAGTTTTTCTTATATTTTTCACATTGCCAGCAATGCATTCAATACCCTTGCTTACAGCAAAAGGGAAAGATTTTTGATAGGGTTTTTATCATCAGTGCCTTCAATCCACAAAAAGTGAGGCCAAGATCATCACTACAGGATCCGGATCACAATCTCTTTTACGTTTAACAGGATTTTTTTCCAGGTTGTTGTTGAGAATTCTACTGAAAAGTATTGAGATTCATCTCCAGACTCCCCCACCCCCCACGGAGCCCAACCGGGTAACACATATATGTAAGTGCAATCATCACTCACTCATGCCAAGGATACCCCAGAGATATACTCAAGGAAACTAAAAAAAAGAAAAAAAAAAGGCGCCTCTAATTGACCAGTTAAGCAGCCGCCTGCTAAAGGCCCAAGAAGCAATTACGTAACAAGGGTACATAAATACCCAATATGTATTCCAAATAAACAATCGTCAGCCTAATGAGTATTAGAGGCAAGACGCCAACCAGCCGTTGGTTGAATCCGGACTCTAACAACTCTGTCTAGAATTTGAGGCTGAAGCAGTGTGTTGATTTGGATGACTCTTATCATTATCAGGGAAATCGGTTAGAAGTTCGGAAAGTTCACACTACGATTGAAGCACCGCAACTGAAATAAACAGAGAAATGACTGACAAAAGAGACCGCGGTGGGGAATAAGAAAAAATGGGGAATGATGGTGTGTATCAACGGAATTAGAGCATAGATCGGCATTCACGCTACAGAGGAAAATGGGGTGGGGGTTGCAGCATGGAAAAGATTAAATATTAGTAAGAACTTTAAAAAAGATATAAATGGAAAAGCACTATCAGGAGATAAATTGTTAGATTTGGGGTCAATTAGTAACTTTAATGAATATTTCCTGTTAACAAATTTTGACAAGCGTTGAAAATAAAAACTTGCAAATGTCGGCATGCCCAAATTCTGTGGAAATAAATTTGCACATAAAAAATATTGACTGTAGAGTTTTGTTGAACCCCCTAATTACGCCTCTGTCATTGGCATCCTAAGAGCTGTTGTGAAAACTTCACAAAACACAAACTAGAGTGGGATTTTGAGGTATATTTTTCCACGAATTCTCCCCTAATTTTTTTTTTGTACTTTTTGAGGTTGAGAAGAAGCTATGCACACATAAAAGAACATGCATGGGAGTTTGAGAATCTCGTATTTTTTTTGCTAAGGCACCATATCTGCTATCATCAGTAGATAGTAAGCACCCATATCTGTTATCAGAAGGTGATAGTAAGCACCCATATTGCTATCAGCAGTAGATAGTAAACACCCATATTTGCTAATCACACCCCCCACCGCCCCCCCACACGAGATAGTCCCACCACCAAGTGCTATCAGCAGGAGATAGTAAGCACCATATTTGCTATCAGCAGTAGAGAGTAAACACCCATCTTTGCTATAATAAGTAGAGAGTAAGCACCCATATTCTGCTATCAGCAGATATAGTAAGCAACCAATTATGCTATCGGCAGTAAGAATAGTAAGCAACCATATCTGCTATCAGCAGTAGAATTAGTAAACACCCATATTTGTGCTAGCAGCAGTAGATTAAGTAAAAACACCCATTATTTGCTATCCAAGTAGATAGAATCACCCATATTCTTCTATCAGCAGTATATAGTAACACCCATATGCTGCTATCACAGTAGATAGGAAGCACCCATATTCTGCTTTCAGTAGATAGTAAGCACCATATCTGCTATCCCCCCCAGCAGCAGTAGTAATAGTAACCACCATAGTTGCTATCATCAGTAGATAGTAAGCCCCATATTTGCTATCATCAGCAGTAGATAGTAAGCACCCATATTGTGCTATCAGCAGTACATAGTAAGCACCCATATTCCTGCGTATCAGCAGTAGATAGTAAGCACCCAATTTTTGCTATTAGCATAATAGTAAGCACCGATATTCTGCTATCAGCAGTAAGATAGCTAGATGCAACCACCCCATTTTCTGCTATCAGCAGTAATAGTAAACACCCATATTCTGCTATCAGCACGTATATAGTCAGCAACCCATATCTGCTATCAGCAGTAGACAGGATACAAATATTGAATGCCTAAGGTGTTTGAATAGTAAAAATATGAGTCAGATGTTGACTTTTCGATTGGAAATGGAACAGTCAAAATTTGACCGAATAATATTTTAATATTGCCACAAATTTCCTTCAATATGTTTTTATATCAAATATCACCTGTTTTATTTTCAGCCATGTGATCGGTAAAAAATATCACCTGGCTCAAAAACCACTGCATCATGATATGATATGCACCCATAGATTTATGCTATCATCTTAATATGAACCCCATATTTGCCTATCAGCAGTAGTAGTAGCCACCATATTCTGCTCTCAGCAGTAGATAGTAATCACCCATATCCTTCTGCTATCAGCAAGGGTACTTAACTACTTAACTGCTATCAGTCAAGGTTACTTACTGGTTATATGATATGACCATAGTGAAGTCCTTGTGGTGCTATATACATGTATATATTTTTTTTTCAAGCATGAATTTTCATTTGCCGATTGTCATCGATGTTATGTTAACCAAGAAACTTGTCAGGTGTCTAATATCCCCTTTGTTTATTCACCATGTATGCAATTGACTATTTTCGCAAAATTTTCTAACAAATCCTGCTTGTTGCATATCAACTTGCTCTATCTTATGGTCCATGCTTCAAATTTTATGTAGCTCAAACTGACTTCTTTTACAATACACTTGTGGAAAGGGGTGTTGGTTTTAATCAAACAAATGATCATATGGGATGTACCACTAACATGGTCTCTTTCAGCTTCATG
This sequence comes from Ophioderma brevispina, assembly GCA_023653785.1. Taxonomy (NCBI): domain Eukaryota; kingdom Metazoa; phylum Echinodermata; class Ophiuroidea; order Amphilepidida; family Ophiodermatidae; genus Ophioderma; species Ophioderma brevispina. The sequence goes on from JAMKCH010085614.1 coordinate 20,769, forward strand.
GATATGAAGAACTCCTTTTTCACGCCAATTTCGAAATGATCGTTTTTTAAAGTTTCATCAAATTTGTTGGAAAGTCAGTCAAATTAGGTTAGGGTGCTTGCATGTGGTGAAATTTTATTTACAAAAATCCTGGGTTCGGAATCCTGGTGGGGTTCCACTGCTGGTACACCAGCTATTGATTAAATACAGAATACCTCCATGGTTCACTTGGAGTTGTGCAAATGAAGCACTACACATCACGTTCCTTCAGAGGGACGTGTGTTAAAGCCATCGGTCCGGGTGCGAGAGTAACATGTTCACGTACATCGCAGCCAGTGTTGCATACTAGGGTGAAACCCCCTACTGTTCCCAATCCGCCCAGCATCAAAGTGGGCCGTTTAAAGGAGCATCGTATCATGGGATTAGCACAGGCCTTGGATCAGCTTACTCCGTGAATAAATCCTGACACAAATTTGGCACAAGATTTGTGGTCTTGATATGTATGGCAGCCCCTTTGGTATTGATATGGGTCCGTCTTACAGACTCTTGGAGGCACATTCGTATATCTATATATACTGTGTGTATATTTGATATGCCATCTTTAAAGTTTCTAAACTAATTTTTTCTTCTGTTTTTTCTTTTTTCAATGTACTTTCTCTCTGATTGCTGGTGTGCCCTCAAACACAGGTAAGTTAAGTGTGGCAATTTTGGTTTTACAAGTTTTAAGGAATGATTTGTAACCGTATTAAAGTGAACAGGAGGGAGATTTTTTTTTAGGTTAAGAATCTCTCTCAAATTTCACTGGATCGGTGGTAGACCACACTACCGAGAATGTTCGAAGGTTTATTGGACAAACAGTGCAAAAGAAAACCGCAAACCTGGTTTTGAACTGCCTGCTATCGTAATAGTTCCCCATAGAAAACCATGCCTAGACTTTCTGTCAGGCACGGACGACAGAAAATAATAAAATCACATCTCATTAAAAAAGACGGCAATTCGGCTTATATTTAGGTGTGATCTAATACATTGGTAAGATTCCTTCCAAATATGTTAAAACAACCGGGGTTCAAGAAAAATTGGAGGCGCTTCTTTATGGAAATTCTCCTTATGTCTCTTTATTGTACATTTTTTCCAGAGATTGCATAAAAACAATAGCAACAAACTCAGTAAAGTATATAGTATTATTTACTGATATACACAAAAAATGCTATTGTATCAATTTGTAGTTAAAACTACATAAATTCATATGTTTAATCTGCATTTTGAACACACTCTACTCACAAAATTGTTCAGAGTGTTGCTAGGGTGAGGATATTAGGGAATGGGGGTGCTAATAGGTCAAATACGTTAAATTACATTATTCAAAGATGAGCTCAATCAATTCAAGTGTCCTGGATGTTATGCAACATTCTTAAAAGTGACCTTTTATTCAAATAGTTATGTGTGTTTCTCCTTGGTGCATTAGATCCTATGGCATTGTCAGCCCACCCAGGGGATAAAATTAGCCAGAAGATTTATACTTGAATCTTTTTCAGATTTTTTTACCACGTAACATTAGACTACCTATAGTTTAGAATTCGTTCTCCCCAAGGTTCAGTTGGGCAACTGAACCATGATAATACCCTGTCCTTCTGAGGGGACATTAAATTAGCTCAGCATATTTACAAAATTAGTAGTCCAGCAGATTTATTGCATCTTTTCCAAGTTTTTTTTACCAGTAACATTAGACTACTTATAGTTTAGAATTCACTCTCCCCATGGTTCAGTTGGGCAACTGAACCATGATAATACCCTGTCCTTCTAAGGGGACGTTAAGTTAGCTCAGCAGATTTAGAAAAATTAGTCCAGCAGATTTATTGCATCTTTTCCAAGTTTTTTTTACCAGTAACATTAGACTACCTATAGTTTAGAATTCTCTCTCCCATGGTTCAGTTGCCAAGTGCAACTGAACCATGATAATACCCTGTCCTTCTAAGGGGACGTTAAGTTAGCTCAGCAGATTTAGAAAAATTAGTCCAGCAGATTTATTGCATCTTTTCCAAGTTTTTTTTACCAGTAACATTAGACTACCTATAGTTTAGAATTCTCTCTCCCATGGTTCAGTTGGGCAACTGAACCATGATAATACCCTGTCCTTCTGAGGGGACGTTAAGTTAGCTCAGCAGATTTAGAAAAATTAGTCCAGCAGATTTATTCAATTTTTTTACCAGTAACATTAGACTACTTATAGTTTAGTAACATTAGAATTCGCTCTCCCCATGGTTCAGTTGGGCAACTGAACCATAATTCCCGTCCTTCTGAGGGGACGTCAAGTTGTCGGTCCCATGTACAGAGAGCTATACCTGTACATGCAAATCGCAGTCAGTTTTGAAAAAAAATAAACAAGTTAAAGAACAAAATTCATGAAATTGCATTCATTTGTACTCTAGGTGGAAAGTGCTATCACTCCATTTTTATAAGCTGATGTAAACGTAGGGTGGTTATCTTATCTGCACAAGAGATCAGTATATTCATCTGAAATCCACTGGCTGGTTGTCCCAATTCCGTCTCGGTAAATGGACCCCCAATGGAAATAAGGCTTCCTGTATAGGCTTTTTTTGTGTGATTTAGGACATTGTCCAAATAAATCAATCAAAACCAAAAATTACCTTCTGGAAGTATGTCAAAATGGCAGCCAAAATGGGTTCACTTATTATCCATTTTGTGATAAAAACTTAAAAAGAAAATCATTTCATTGGCTACAGATATATGTAGCCTATATTTTGTCATGCCTGCAGAAATCAGATCCCCTTTGTGGCATTTTGAGCAGTTTTGAGGGCAAGAAAGTGACAAGTGCAGCTATTTCATGAAAATAAAATCAATTGGAAAATGCAATTTTGCCATTTTGTCTCCAAAATTGGATATTTAGTCAACAGGTGATCATTGAAGGCCCTCCTCATTTTTTGAATTGCATTTTTGAACTGTGGAGTTATAGAATAGTCGCATTGTAAGCATGAAGTGTGACATTCCCGATGAGACTTCAGTTGGTATCTCTTGCTCATTGAACTGTTGTAGAAATTTTTTGACCAGGCCAACTAGCCAGATAGACAAATTCTTATCAAATCATTAATTGTCCTTGTGGTGGTGAATGATGGTCATGCAAGCTTTGGCAGAATAAATATTGCTATGGCCAGGGTCGTATGCAGGATTTATTTTTGGGGGACTTCGAAAAAGTGGACTTTTTTGGTAAAAGTTAACCTTAACCCCCCTAAAATGGTCCAATTTGGACTTTTTTTTAAACATTTTGTACCAAAATGTGGCTTTCGGGCGAAAATTTCTCGAATTTGGGACCTTTTTATCAAATATTTCGGCAAAAGGTGGACCTTTTTCTTCCAGCCGCTAAGAACGTGTTTCTATTGAGAAGACTGAATTTATCCCGATAAAATTTTATCTGTTGATACCAGTGAATAGCCGAGAGTGCAAAGTTCTATTGAGCAGTGTTTTCTGGAAAATGTGACGGACCATCACAGGCTGTTATTTTACCATGCAAAAGATCATCTGTACATGTGAACCGTGTTGTTATCGGTCATTTGTCTGTAATAATTTTTGTAGGCCCCTTCAAATTCACCCAAAACAAAAATTCACTGAATATTGGCTGAATATCATCCTCTCCCATTCTGCAATCGTTGTCCAATGAATCTTGTAGTATGTGTCTGCAGTATTTTAAGCCATAATAACCAATTTTAAAAAGGAATATAAAATCGAACTTGTGGAACAAGAGCATACACATCACTGTGAGCACAAATGATGATCCATGCATTGCCAATTTCCTGTTTCTTGTCGGTAGGTGTCACTGTAGCGTAACGTGTGTTTTTATAGATTGGCGTTAACTGGATCCTTGCAAAAGAAAGATAAATGCCAGTAAAACTTTTGTCGTTATAAGTAAGAAATGTCCAGAGACGCTGTTTCTAGCGAGCCACTGTGTAATCTCTTTGCCGTATGTACTAGAAAATCGTCAATAGAAACAAAGTTGCATTAGACATTTACTCAAAGTAATAGTTCTCTACTGATTTCAAAGTGTGATGTCTTAAAATCTGGTTTTATTGTGAACTTTTCTCAGAAAACGACTTACGGCTTTATCTTTGCGTATCTTCTCTATGTGACTTCTGGTAATAAATCTTCTTGCACTCTACTGAAATTTGAAATGATTTTTGACATACATCAGCTTTCTGTCTTTATATCATAGGGTTTATGTTCTCTCATGAAATTGAACAGGTTAATACGTGGTACCTTGTCACATTGTCTACAGTATTGGCACCTAGAGGCTCAGCAATTCCATGGCATCTTCTGTTTTTGACGGATTCGTAGCAAATCCGGCTTAGAAATGGTCCATGTCTGGATGTCCGTATTGTGTGTAAGGATGTATGTATGTGTGTCTGGACACAAAAAGGTAACATTTTGCCATAACTGTTTTTCGCAGATTAGCTAAGTCCCAACTTAGATAGATTGTAGGATGCACAAGCGCCTACTAACCATGTAATCCATTCCCCCAGGTCCTCCCTTGGGTCTGACAGGGGTTGGGGAAATGCAAAAAGGTCAACTTTCACCAAAAAGTAACATTTTGCCATAACTTTTTTTCCAGATGATAGAGTCTCCAACGTCAGTATATTGTAGGGGGGCACAAGCCCCTACTAACCATTTAAATCCATTCCCTTCCCCCGTCCTCCCTGGGTCTGACGGGGGTGGGGAAATGTCAAAAAAGGTCACATTTCACCAAAAGTAAACATTTTGCCATAACTTTTTTTTCAAGATGAGCTAGAGTACCCAAACTTAAGATAATGGTAGGATGGCCAAGCCCCTAAACCATGTAATCAATTCCCAAGGGTCTCCCCTGGGTCTGACAGGGCGGGTGGGGAAATGTCAAATAAAGTCAACATTCACCAAAAAGGTAAACATTTTGCCATAACTTTTTTTCCAGATGAGGCTAGAGTGCTCAAAAAGTAGATTAGATATATTGTCAGGGGGGCCAAGCCCATACTAACCATGTAATCCATTCCCCCCATGGTCCTCCCGGGTCGGACAGGGGGGTGTGTGGAAATGTCAAAAAAGGTCAAATTTCCCAAAAAAGGTAAACATTTTTGCCCATTAAACTTTTTTCAAGATGAGTCTAGAGTAGCCAACTTAGATATATTAAATGATTTGGCACAAAAAAAAACCAACAACAAAACACACACAAAAAAAGACCCTACTAAACATGTAATCCCATCCCCCATCGTCCTCCCCGGTTGTCTGAAAGGCACGGGCAGGGGTGGGGAAGGAAATGTCAAAACGGTAAACATTCACCAAAAAGGTAAACTTTGCCCATAACTTTTTTTCAGATCAGCTAGCGTATCCAAACTAGATATAGTGTAGGATGCACAAGCCCATACTAACCAGGTAATCCATTCCCCCAGGGTTCTCCCCTGGGCTGGCAGGGGTGGGAAAATGTCCAAAAAGGTCAACATTTCACCAAAAGGTTAAACATTTTGCACATAACTTTTTTTCCAGATGAGATAGAGTGCCCAAACGTAGATTATATTGTAGGGGGGCACCGGCACACATACTACAATGTAATCAATTCAAACCCCCCCCCACCATGGTCCTCACGGCGTCTGACAGACGGCGGGTGCGCCCCACGCACCCAGAATGTCAAAAAAGGTCAACATTTCACCAAAAAGGTTAAAACATTTTGAATCATAACTTTTTTCAAAGATGAGTAGAGTACCCAAACTTAGATATATTGTACTGATGGCCACAAGCCCCTACTACCATGTAATCCATTCCCAGGGTCCTCCCATGCGGTCTGACAGGGGGTGGGGAAATGTCAAAAAGGTCAACTTTCACCAAAAAGTGTAAACATTTTGCATAACTTTTTTTTAAATTTTAATCTTAATATCTTAACAACAATCTCTTGGAGTTTGATTATGAATGATGGCACAAGCCCCTACTAACCATGTAATCCATCACCCCCGTGGTCCTCCCATGGGTTGACAGGGGGTGGGGAAATGTCAAAAAAGGTCAACATTTCACCAAAAAAGGCCAAACATGTGCCATAACTTTTTTTTCCAAGATGAGCCTAGAGTACCAAATTAGAGATAATGATGGCACAAGCCCCTACTAACCAGTAATCCAAATCCCCTATGGTCCTCCCTGGGTCTGACAGGGGGTGGGGAAATGTCAAAAAAGGTAAACATTTCACCAAAAAGGTAAACCTTTTTTTAAATTTCCATAACTTTTTTTCCAGATCAGCTCGAGTACCAAATCTTAGATATATTGTAGGATGGCACAAGCCCCTACTACCCTTGTAATCCATTCCCCCAGGGTCCTCCCTCGGGTCTGACAGGGGGTGGGGGCAAATGTCAAAAAAGGTCAACATTTCACCAAAAAGGTAAAAAAAAAAAAAAAAAAAACCCAAATTTTGCCATAACTTTTTTTCCAGATGAGCTAGAGTGCCCAAACGTAGATATATTGTAGGGGGTCACAGGGCCACTACTAACCATGTAATCCATTCCCCCATGGTTCTCCCCTGGCGTCTGACAGGGGGGTGCGGGCAATGTCAAAAAAGAGTCAACTTTCACTCAAAGGTAAAATTTTGCCATAATTTTTTCAAGATGCGCTAGAGTACCCAACCTTAGATATCTGATAATGATGGCACAAGCCCCTACTAACATGTTAATCCATCCCCCCAGGGTCCTCCAATGGGTCTGACAGGGGGGTGGGCGCACATGTAAAAAAGGTAAAAAATTTCACCAAAAAGAGTAATCATTTTGCAATAACTTTTTTTCCAGATCAGCTAGAGTATCCAAACTTAGATATATTGTAGGATGGCACAAGCCCTACTAACCATGTAAGCCATTCCCAGGTCCTCCTGGGCTGACAGTGTGTGGGAATGTCAAAAAGGTCAATATGTCACAGCAAAAATGTAACATTTTGCCATAACTTTGTCCAGATCGCGAGAGTAGCCTAAATTAAAGATATACATTGTATGAGGGCAACAAGCCCCTACTAACCATGTATCCATCCCCCAGGAACCTCCCCTAGGCTGTCAGGGGTGGAACATGTAAAAAAGAGAACCATTTCACAAAACGTAAACATTTTGTCCCATAACTTTGTTTCCAGATGAGCTAGAGTAAGTCAAACTTCAGTATATTGTAGAAGGGGACAAGCCACCTACTAACATGTAATTCATTCTCCATGGTCCTCCCCTGGGTCTGACATGGTGTGGGAAATGTCAAAAAGGTCAACATTTCCCCAAAAAAGTACATTTTTTCTAGATGAGTTCAGAGTTGCCAAACTCAATATAATTTTAGTCTATCACTGAAAGTGTTTACCTATGCCTTTGATAAGCTCCTAGGCGACGTCTAACTGCCCGATATGGAGTTTGTTGAGGTTTGGGTCCAACAGTCACTTAGCTTCAAGGTCCTTCCATCAGGCATACTGGCTTATGGACCTTTTTTTGGTCTCCACCTTCTTGCGTCATATCGACTATACATACACAATGTACACCCATATTATTCACACCCCAGAGCTTCACATACCCTAGGAGAAAAAGCAATCCATCCATACCGCCATTGGCGTTTTACCGATTTTTTTTGTAAAAAACAAAAAAAAAAATAAAAAAAAAAAAAGAAAAAAAAAAAAAAAAAAAAAAAAAAAAAAAAAAAAAAAAAAAAAAAAAAATATCCGCAAGTGAAATGTTTATGTGAGAGACAAAATCAATAAGCTGTACACGTTTTTGAGTCAACATGACATTAGTTTTGCATCTTCAGTGTTTTCAGGGGGGGGGGGTTCTTCCTGTGCTACTGGAAATTTTATTTTTCACTTGCAACAAGTGAGATATTGTAATAGCCACATGTTAAAGTCTTGAGAGCACTTTTATTAGTTTTTGTCAGTTTTCATTGAGAAAAAAAAATTGTGGCAAATACCACATACTTTATCTTTCCTACTCCTTCAAATTTTGACTGTCTTGGATGGCTCCCAGATAGTACATTTAAGTCCTCTTTAGACGGACCATATTTCAGCTGAACATACCTAAAGAACTGTGTGGACCAAAATGTTGTCCATGTTGCTATTTTAGCATGAACAAATGCTCTCTGTTTCAAAGAGAGGCCTATAGTTTTGGGTATGAACAACGAGATATTCCTTCGCTAACGACCAGGTCATCAGGAGAGAATGCCAGCGCACTATTCTAACGGGTGTTCTACATCCCTTACGAAGGAGTATGAACGGAGTACACAGCTGTTTTGACCCTACAATTGTCTCTTTATTTTTACGCATTTTAAACAATGGCGACAAATGTTGACAACTGATGTAAGTTGGGATCATGCAGAGCTAATACCACCTCAAAAATCAGGAAAATCTATTGCTGGAATCTTGCCATATAGGCCCTACAAAGCATAATTTGTATGTTATATCGCCTTCTATATGCCTATTTTCCCATAGAAGACGTGTAAATCTAGCTTTTGATGAAAAATCATGTTGTCCCGCAACAATGAAATTTCATCAATTTACCCAAGATGTAGATACTAGTATAAATACTCTAATCAGTTGTCAAAAGTGTGTCGCCGTTGATATTTTTTGTTTTATTCTCGTTTTATGTCTCGTTTTTTGTCTTAATAAATGAGACTCTCAAACAGCTGTGAGTAAGCAGGTAAAGAGGGGGTGATAAGTTACGCAATCCCGTGTTCGTTTATCCTAGGCCTATTGGTTTGGGGGTGGGGGGGGGGAAGAGCAGGTAAAAACAGTCCAGTTTCTTGTCTTCAATGTCATTTTTTTAGACAACATATTCCCTATTTGCGGGTTTGCAAATAAAGCGTACAGAGTTAAACAAATTCCATAACAATCCAATTTGCAATAGAATGTGGGAACGTCAAAGCGAGCGATGCAGCTCCGCAAATGTTCTCGGTAGCAAAAGACCTACCTTAGCTCCCTGGGGGCCCAGCCAGTTGGGCTCTCCAAACTGAGTGGGAGAAACTTTGTGTGATTGCTCGCAAAGCTTATGCTGGCGACAGCTGACTTCTTGTTGGGTGAAAGGGTCCCGGCCTTGTATAAAAGGCCACGGACTTAGCTCAGCACGCCTGCGTCGACTTCACGCAAAGCCATCGGGCTGTATGCTCATTCAAGATCTAAACCAATCCATGGGGCGCCGTAAACAAGGAGGAGCCAAAACAGGGTGCGAGTCACCAGTAGGCCATCGTAATCTTGCTAAATGCCAAAGCCCAGATCTGCCAGGAGCTGATATATTGAGTTATTTTATTAACTAACTTAGCTCTTTCATGGCACCCATCGTGACAAAGAAAGAGACATGGCTCGCTAGCCACCCTAGTCCTACCTGGTTACTCAACACTTGAAACTATCAGCCTGTGGTCCGGCAAAGTTAGGGCATGATACCCTTCTACCTGACACATTTCATACATACAATGGCGAATACAGCAATTCAGACAGGAATATTTAAATAAAAGACCAATAAGGACAAAATTAAGTCCAAACGTGCCTTTTAAATTCCAAAATAACAAAAAATCGCAAAAACTCCAAGTCCAAAAAACTCAGGACTTAGCCCAATTTGAAAAAAAGTTTGTCATAAATTTAGGCAAACAAAATTTCATCTGATGCAGAATACTCTTATTATGAGAGTTTTGATTTTGTTGATGTCCCAAAGAACCAAAAGCTATTTTGCTTGATAGGGATTTCAACAATTCATGATAAGAATGCGCATTCCATTACCTCATGTCCAAAAAAGGAACAAAAACTACTCAGACGTTCAAGAGCTTCACTTGGCCCCATTCCACACCTTGCTTAGATCTAGAAATTACCTGAATCACAAGGGTGGAACTAGCTAAACTCGATAAGAGAAACACACATGATAACTTTACAAAACCCGAACGTCAGCTCTCAATCTCTTAAAGAAAGAAAAACGTGGTTTTCCAAAACCGAATAATCTTGTGGCGTGTATTCATCAATAAGCTGATTACTACTGAAGGTGAACAAGTGCTTTAAGGTAATAAAATTGATGTTGATATGACATCTGACACGGTGAAATTGATTCAAAAACAGCTAAGACCCATGTTAATGGGCTCGCAGTGAATTGATAAAAACACATACACACATTTTTTGTACCGAGAGAACACAAACTCTAACTCCTGTTTGCTACTTCACTGCCACAAGTTCACAAAGATCCTGCTGGTAATCGTCATAGGAAGCCTATTGTTAGCAATTGTGGATGCCCATGTGAAAACTTGGTGATTTTATCGCTTCTTTCTTGTGCTCTGTTCCAAAAACAAAACACTTACATCAAGACACAAACTATGTGATAAGGACACTTGAACAATAACTACCAAAAAAAAACAGTCTTTTGGTGACAATAGACTTTTTAGTATCGGTATGTGCCCAAATGTCTCCAAACTGAAATAGAACAGGAAGTCCTCAGTGCTCTACAGTTCAGCAAATCCAGGAAACTATTTTCCTAGAATGCCACTGTACATCATATGGAAGCATTTAAAGTTGGTGTTTGCAAAAATTGTTTCTTGTTAACGGGAAATACTATTTGCAATGACAGTCATTTCGATTGGGGGGCCAAAGATGTTCCCAATTTTCTCCAAAATGAAGGTAGAACAGGAAGTCCTCAGTGCTCATATCAGTTACAATCCAGGAAACTATTTTCCTAATGCACATGTCCCTCATAATATGGAAGCATTATTAAAACTGGTGTTACAAAGCAATTGTTTTCTTGTTTCACAGGAAATACTATTTGCAAATGACAGGCGTTGCGATTGGGCAAAGATGTTCCCCGAAGTCTTGTGATATAATGTTCCATGCTCTGGAAAACGTTCATTTCTTTTAAGTACAAATCTTCAAATGGTTTCGCTATCGAGATGATCTCCTCATGTTCTTGACCTGGTGACGAAAGAGATCTAGCTAATTTCATTAGTCGGATAAACTCTATGCTTCCGACTGGAATTCCACCCGAGTGGTCAAAATCATAAATCACTTTCTAGAGCCCCCCTAACTCTGTACAAGGGAGATAGATTTAAAAAGCCTCAGATTCTAGATAAGAAATGTTTCAGTAAACCTGTGACACATTCCAATATCTCGCAAGAGATTCATCGCCTCAAAAGCTGCTTCCGTGGCCTGGTCAAGGTGAGGCTATCAGATATTCGAAACTCCAGCTCGGAATCAGAATATAAGCACAACCTTGATTTTTTTTTCATATCCAAAACTACTCAAAGGAGATATGAGAAATCGGAAGTGCTACAAATGCTGTCGATATCTCATACAAAAGGAAATTTCTATCTAGAGGATGTACCAAAGACCGCGGTAACATTCCTTTAGTCTTCAGCACTGACGACTTCCCCCAAAGAACAATTGCGATATCAAACAGCACTTCTCAGGACTGGCATTTCATATCTGAAAATCATAATCTGAACAAAATCTTCCCCTGCTCCCCGCTACTCGCACTTAGACGCATCCCAAATCTAGGAGAGCGGCTAGTTAGAGCTAAGACTACCTCCTATAATGATCTGCAATCTTCGAACTCTAATGAGGCATCTTTGGGCGGAGCTAGTCTGGACTGAAAGTCACCAAATATCCCAAACTCTGAAGGATTTGCTAGATATTCTCAACGAAAATGACATCATCTCATTAATGCAACTTTTTGTGACATTCAAAACATTGCGGAATACTAGTTTTGACTTTACCTCCTCATGATCACGGGAATATTGAAGCTTATAAAAATATCAGAATGCCATGATGTAAACTGAATAGACCTACAAACCTCAGTAGGCCCTATCATTTCACATCGTAGTCTCCAATTAAATTACAAGGCCCTCTACCCTAAAATCATACTAACACCAAGCCCAAAACAGGGCCCTAACCTTTATACTTTATGATCTTCATAAATCTAGTACGTCACCATCTTGCTGCCGAGATGTGATATTTGGTTTATGCACAATTTCAGTAGCACTCACAAATGATAGAGTCTAGGCATATACATGTTAAGGTTTTTTTGGTTAACAGGGTTAATATTTGGCAATTTGTGTTTATCATTTAAGTTTTATCTTGAATATAAGCTTTCATTTCGCATGCAAGTTGACTCAAATCGGATATCTCGTGTTCCGTAGTTATGAAGTCTTTAGTCAACGACATGATCGAAACGCAGAACATTTCGTTTGTTTTTCTTATTTTTAATACCTTATGTATTTTATTGTTTTATCGAGTCATTCTGAATACATTTTGGCGAAGTTCTGACAAAAATGCTTGTATTTTTAATAAAAATTATCAAAACCTATCATAACTGTTTGATGTTAATGTTTATTCTAAAGTCTATCGCAAATTAAATATAAATTTACAATAATTAATCAATTATTAACATTCATTGAGCAATCGTAAGAACTATCTGAACGTTGACTTGCGTTTTTGAACATTTGATTTTTTGTAAGTTCTCGCACGACGCAAAACATGAAATTTCCTCAAAACGTATAAGGATAGCAGACTCAAATTTGGACCAGATGTTGATCTAATGTTGTTCTTGTGAGTGAACTAAAATGGATGGATTATACTGACACAAAGGCATTTTTTTCACACAAAATTCAAAAGTCCAATTATTTTTTCAATTTTCGGCAAAATATTAGACAAACCTGTGGGTTACCCCCTTACTCAGTTGAGTATGAACATAGTTTTAGTTCGATTCACAAGATGATACTACTCACAATTTCACATTTGTTTCATCTTGATAGCACCAATAGTTTTTGAGTTATAATGTTTTGCGTAATCCCAATCTAGCAAAATATAGGTTCCAATATGACTGCCGTTACCATGGCAACCATCCATGACCCATTATTTTCATTTGTTTCAAATTCGACAGTATGAGTAGGTAGACTAAACACTTAGATTAACTTTTAACTTCATTAGATGCAAGAATTATCAGTTTGACCTTTTTGCTGTCATAACCCCAAAACCCCCTTAACAAAATACAGAAGTCCTACAACCTGACACATACAACCAAACCCTCTAAGCCTTGACTCTTAGTCAAAACAACAAATGATATCATGTAAAGTGATTTATAACAGAAAATAACTTATCCCATTCTTTCAAATTTGCACTCATTAAATCAAATATTTTAGATTTTTGTCACACAAAGTGGACCTAAATAACACTAAATGTATTAAACCATACTGTCTTTGCATCTTGTGTTATTTTACGGTTTCCTTACACACTAACTGACATTATGCCTATTCACGAGTTTTGGGGCCTAAATGATCGTTATTAATGCTCTTGTCCTCAAAACTATTACCAAAACACCAGGTCGACCCAAATTAACCATAGCAAAAGTAGCTGATGAGATAACCAAAAAATATCAAAGTATATTTGATCAAGTTATCGAAATGCATCCTACAATAGCTATCTCTCCGAGTTTCTCAAAACTTGCTTTTGTTTTTCCACTTCTATTCAAATTGGATGGTTATGGATTTGTTTAAACTTTGCAACAAACTTACAAGCCTCTGTACGCTTTCTTTTGTGCAAACCCGCAAAGAGGAACTATTGCTGGCTAAAACAATGTACATTATTATTCCATGAAGACAGAATGTCTGTTTTTACCAGCTCTTCCAAAACTGATAGGCCGAGATAACCGAACACGGGATTGCGTAAATCTATCACCCCCTCTTACCTAGGTTGGCAGATCCTACCCCCCTGGTTTTTGTCAGTTTTTCATTTAGAAAAGAAAAAAAACCTTGTGCAAATACCACATCCTTAGCCTCACTTTACAGACTACCGCAAATTATTGAATATTTTGACTCTTTTGGGATGATCCTGATATTGCATTTAAGTCCTCTTTATATGGCAATATTTCAGCTAACAACCTAAAGTACTTTGTGGCTATCTGACCCCTAAACCTGATAGTACAGTCACCTTAAGATTTGCCTCTATGAAACCAGCGGATAGAGTTCGTTACTCATTTCATTATATGATATTTTTACAATTTTAATCAGTCAAAAAATATGCCTGCACTTATTCACAGTCCTATGAAGGCAGATTTTTTATACAGGCAAAGGAAATTTCATGATTACCTCGTAGTCCTATTTAGAAAATCTCAACACATTTAAGGCAGTTGAGACAGAGGATTCTTTAATACTGAGAGGTATACAACATCATACAGGCATTGGGTACCCGCCCGACCTTGAATTATCTGGGTCTGAATTCCAATCACGTTGCCAGAACTGGTCAACGTTTAAAGTTTAACACTTTTAATTTTGACACTATAAATAAATCTGCTCTACGGTCACATGGCCTCAGAGTGTGTCTTAGTCGCATCTCACCGTACACCAGTTCGGGGAAATTTCACCTCAATAAGTATGTAAACCCACAAAAATCCTATCTTAACACACAAATACCCTGACTTTTACACTCATTTTAGCCCACAGACATAAGTAGTAATTTTTAGCAGATCATAAAATGTCTTGTGGTTCTTAAAATTAAAGCATATAGCACATTTGTGGACGAGAGCACCCCCATTTTTAAAAAAAACTGATATTTACACGTTGCATTGGTAACTGCTAGTAAACTATTATCTGTGAATGGTTTAAGCTCGAAATGTCTATGTGGCGGGCACACGAGGAATTTTGTAAGTAGAATAATTTCGGATCTCTCCGATAATCATTCAAGGGCTGCTGGAAACGGCCTTAATGTGAAATTGCGGGAAATAGTGCCATGTATGTGTCTACGCTCATCCCTTATTGTTTTTATTGGTTCATGCAGGCACGTTAGAGTCATTTTCTTTGAAGTGCACTATTCATCATGAAGGACTAAACTTTCCACTCTACCATTAATATAATCGGGATCCCAAGTCGAATTACCAATTGCTTATTTTAGATAATCGCATTTTTTAGTCATGTCTCGTTCGCGGGTATAGTGTCCTAGACATTACCAACATAACTGTGGTAAAAGTCTCAAATTTTGAAAATGGGGCACTCTTAAAAATGTGGTCGTTTTATTGCTTTAACACTTTTTACCTCTAAGTACTTGCATATCTTTTGTACAGTACAATAAACCGGTTGCAGTGCTGTGGGATGGTTTAAATCACTATCTTTGCACATGGGGCCACAGCCCAGACTGGACATAGGAGAACTATATCAGGATCCTTCAACTTAAAGGTGGCAACGAGATATTTCACATATCAGGAGTCCCGAAAAAAGTTTAAAGTACGATTTTGCTTTGATGTAAGGCTTGCATCATCCAAAATATCCCCATCTGAAAGGATTAAGCTGAGAATGTTCTTGATCCACAATTGTGAAATTCGAATTTCGTATAGGAGCAAAATACGAATTTCAGCCTATGTTTTACATCATTGAAATATAAGCAAATCAAAATCACCTTGTTTTTCACTCACTTTTAAGACCTTTTTGTAGGGAACACAATGTAAGAAATCTTTTGAGTGTCTAACTATATGAATTACTATTATGACCATATTTGGGGGTGCCTCACAATCTCTTGTGCACCTTTAACTCTCTAACCCACTCTATATTTCCCTTTGGGAGGATGTAAAGGCGATTACACAAAAAAAGACCGCAAATCAATGTATGGTCACAGTATAGTCTATATTTGGGATGCTGTACATTTCTAGGTTTGTATTTGTCCAAAAAATGACAAAAATTGGTTTGCTAAGACTTGGGTGAAAATAATCTGAAAGTCAAATAGTATTTGTGGGCCGTCATTCAGTCCAATTGGTGATGAATTGCAGTGATTGGGTTCCCCAATACCACCCCCTCAAATTGCATGAGTACCGGGTACATAAATACCCGAAAATCGCAGCCCAATCCCGAACCAAATGCATGACTGACCATCAGTACAAATTTATATATGTTTTTTTGCCTCATAACCTAATAAATCACTCAGTATATCCTCTATAACCTTAAGATCATTTATGTGTGTGTAGTTCATTGTAGACGATTGTAATGAATTAATCTCTTCACAATACTGAACATGTGGGGGCTTTCACAATATGAATCTTCTTTATTAATAGTCTTTTCCTTGACCATTGGTATGATTCCTCGTTTCACAATACTGGCATTTGTGAGGTCCCTTTCAGCATCTGTATTCCTTTTTCCTGATATTTTTCTTGCAGAACTAAAGCCTTTTTATTGTCTTCTATTGATGTCCCGATCTACGTTATATCGGTATCGGCCGATACCGATATTTTCGTAAACCGATCTGCCCGAATACCGATCCGATACCGATCCGATATATTTTTTGAATGACCACGTGTACGGATTTTCCAGTATATAATACAACACTATACATGTAAGGAAGTCCTCTTGCTTACCGCTGCAGACAAGAATTTCATGAAAAAAGGCTATACCCATGTAAAAGTTTATTCTTGTTATAACCACCATATGCCGTGCGCTAAAGAGAAAATGAGTTTAGAACAATAAATGAGAGTTTCTTAGTGAACTTAAATGTTATACTGTGTGAACGCCAGAATGTTATGTATGTGCTTGAATGCCATGGCGTATGCGGTCATCACATCGTCGGCTGAAGGGGAGATTTTCCGATTCCGATACAGATTTACCGATCGGATCGGTACATCACTAATGTTCTTCTGACAAAACTTAACATTTAAAGGAGTCTCGTCCTGGGTTTTTGTGTCGTCTGCAAGAATTGCAGAAGGCACATAGGGATTATTCTGGCGGTATTGTCTGTGTGTCTGTGGTCAAAATGTTAACCCATAGTATATTGCATGCCGTATGGTTCCGTACGGGCATGTGATGTAAAATGGTGGAAAGGTTGGTGGTGGGTTGGGTGACATTGTTGGTGACCTCATTGACCTTGGTGACCTCAACCTCATGTGACCTTTGGCCGGTCAAAATGTGAACCCTTAATATATTGCATGCCGGATTGCGTTCCTAAGGCTACGAGTGATGATAGCTTGTTGGAAAGGAGGGGTGGGGTGGGGTGACAGTTGGTGATCTTCATATGACCTTGGTGACCTTGTGTGACTTTGGCCCCATTCACACTCCGCGACGGCAGACGACACAGCGCGGTCCGGGGAACACGATGTATTTTTTTATTAAATATTTCACAATACTGCATTGTTGCAGTCCTTTCCTGTACAGGTGTCCCAAAATAAATGCAATCCTCGCAGTCAGTGCTATAATTCAAAAATTACTGAGGAATTATTCAAATTTTATAAACATTCTGATTGAACGAATTGTTCGTACATCCTGTCCATTTTTTGTCTGATACAGTTCACTGTTTTTTAAAAACATAAGGCTAGTATGTAACCCGCTGTCAAATTACCCCAGGTCCAAGTTTGCTTAGATCGTTGAAACAGTCACCTTGAAAAAAGTGGAATAGCCCGGAGCTAGCAAACAGTTGTAACACATCTCAAGTAAAAAAGGTTTGAGTGATTAAATATGAGGACAGATGACAGGAACCCTGGAACTTGATTCTTAAGTGCCTCAAGTGGTGCCTTCAGGAGGGGGGCCCAAACAAAGTTGTATAGGGGTCAAATTTGTAAAATTGTCCAATCATGTTGAACAAGCCAACACTGTTAGTGTCTAACGATAAGGATTCAGAAAAGGTATAGTTTGTAAGTACAGCCTAAAGTTTCAGAGTTATAGTGATAAAAACAGCAAAAATCAATTAATAAAGGGTCAATTTCAGTTGTACGGGGTCAAATGTCTAAGTGGCTACGATTTGGATAAAAAATGGTGCAAATTGGTGGAGTTCATAGGATTAAATATAATAGGAATAGGTTTGACTGTCTTAAATGCTTAGTTTCCGAGTAGGGGGCAAAGAGAAGGTCAACGTCCATTTCATTCCCGGGGCTTGATCTTGTTACCCCCCTACTTTCTTAAGAGCGTGAGACATTCAAAACTATTCTTAATTTGTCCCTCTGAGACTTCCACAAAATTTGCACCATTTTTGATCCAAAACGGAAGCAACTTTAAAATTGACCCGTACAACTGAAATTGACCCTTTTTATGATTTTTGCTGTTTTTTCGGCCTATTAACTTGAAACTGTAGGTGTACCTGATTTACAAACTTATACCTGTTTATAATCCCTTATGGTTAGACATATAACATAGTGTGCTTTCAACAATGATGGATCAAATTTACAAATTTGACCCCTGTACAAACCTTTGTATTGGCCATATCTCTTAAGCACCACTTGCGGCACTAAGAATCACGTTTCAGGGGTTCCTCTCAGTCTGTCTACATATTAATCACTCAAACCTTTTTGACTTGAGATGTTTTTATCAAATGTGTGCTAGCTCCCGGGTTAGAATTAAAAATGCCTTTCAAATACAAAAAATCTCAGGGTACTAATCCTGTCGGTTTTTAAAAAATAAAATTACAAAAATATTTGTCGTTATTTTTATTTATCCACGGTCTTTATTGTCTGTACATATTTGCTTATACTCATATTTAATAGCAACTTATCGACTAGCCAAATTTATCTCAACGTGGGCATGACAAATCTTGCTGAATAAGGTAAATTGCAGCGGAGGGATTAAAGACCAAATGAATGGAAATGGTGGGGCATAATTTTGAAATTATTTTGAAAATGCTTGAACACTGTTGCGAGATATCTGTACGGCCTCTTTTTCTCAAACATACTGTTCAAATTTCATCGAGTTGCTCCACTGTTTTTTAGAACCAAGGAGATTACGTAAAGTACGTCACAATTTAAGCCGTTCCAAGTTTGACTGGTGAATACGCACAATCAAGGCACGCTTAAGTACGCAGGTACTAGTGTTTGTTTTTTCTCACTGGCTCTGCTTTATCCTACTATTAAGTTTGGTTCATTTAACCAAGTATAACTCTGTTAACCTAAATATTTTAAGAGTAAAAACATTAAAGACAAATGTCTTGGAACAATAAGGGAAATGGGTCTCGGTACAATGACAAAAAAAACGACATTGTGTTGATAATAACTCAAGTGAGGTTGCGTTGGTTTATTTGTGTTGTTTGTTGTGTATATCAAATTAATGGTCCATAAACAAGTAATCGTCATGGTCTCAACATCCATCACACCATTTCCAGGAATTGGTATTTAATCCCTCCGCTGCATTTTGCATATTCACGAGGATTTGCCAGCACACTGAAAGATAAAACCATTTAAGTTTGGCCAAATCGCTAAGTTACTAATTCCCAATATGAGTAGAGGAAAATACTGCAAGGACGTAAAAGAAGTGGATTACAATAACGACAAAATATTTTAGTATTTAAAAAAAGGAACAGGATTTAGTACCAGAGATTTGTGTAGTTAAAAAGGACATTTTATTCAACTTTTCAAGGTGAACTTAATTCAACGATCTACCGCAAACTTGGAATGGAGTATTGACAGCGGGTTAATAATCGATTTGTTTTCAAAACTTAGTGAAACGTATCGGAGACAAAAATTGGAAGGATGTACGAAACAAAGTTCTGCAGCAGAATATGTTATAAAATTTGAATATTCTCAGTAATTTTGAAATTATAGCACACTTCGAGGATGCCTTATTTTGGGGACACTCTGTATGGTCATTTCATGGTTTTTTTTGATCACCAAATCGAGTGAATTCCTCTCACAGTAATGACACTTTTGGTGTGGTTTTTCATCTCTATGTCTCATTTCATGTTGTTTCCTGTCATTAGATCAGGTAAAACTCTTCTCACAAAACTGGTATTTTGTCGCCCACATTACATACTGTCCTATCTGACATTTTTTACTTTTTTGAGATATTTTGCTTATGTACTTATAATGTTATGGTCTATACATGCACAAAGTTACAATCTTGAAAGTGACCTAATAAGTGTGATATTAATTTTGGTCAATAAGCTCAAAACTGCATATCGCGATATCACATACTATCGTATGTTTCATTTATACGGAATTTCAATGGGCATATAATTAACGCTGTTTGTAAAACAAGCTTTTCTCGCTTTTCACATACAGATCTATGTGCGTCGTATCTGCTTCGTGTGTGAACATGACGTGTTTCACATAGAGATCTATCTGAACGCATTGGAATATAACGGTGAAATTAGCATCGTATGTGAAAATACGACTTTTTGGCGTTTCATATACAGAAATAGGACTTTGTAGCTTTATATCAAGAATACAATTGCACTTTCAAAACTCAGCAAGGTTAAAACTTAAACTTCAGAATGTTTTCTTCATAATGCAAAATTTAAAAAAAATTGTAATGTTTAATTCCATAGTACAAACATGAAATCTGGTAGAATTTCAATGGCAATTTTCTAGAAAACAGCATTTCGTCAGATAAGACAGTATGTGATGTGGGCAACGATTTAAATGGTTTCTCTCCTCTCTGTTTCATTTCATGTGTTTTCTTGTGACTAATTTGAAAAATCTTGTTTTACAATACTGATATTTGTGCATTTTTCTCCTGTATGAGTCTTTTCATGTTTTTTCTTGTCAGTAATTCGAATGAACCTCTACTCACAGTACTGTCACTGGTGTGGTTTCTCACCTGTGTGTGTCCATTTCATGGTGTTTCCTGTCATTAGCTTTGGTAAATTTTTTTTCACAAAACTGACATTTGTGCCGTTTTTCTCCTGTATGAGTCATTTCATGTTTTTTCTTGTCAGCAAGTCGAATGAACCTCCTCTCACAGAACTGACACTTGTGTGGTTTCTCTCCTGAATGAGTCATTTCATGGTTTTTCTTATTAGCAAATCGATTGAATCTCCTCTCACAGTACTGACACTTGTATGGTTTCTCTCCTGTGTGTGTCATTTCATGGCGGTTCCTGTCATTAGCTTTGTTAAATTTTTTTTCACAAAACTGACATTTGTGCCGTTTTTCTCCTGTATGAGTCATTTCATGTTTTTTCTTGTCAGCAAATCGAATGAACCTCCTCTCACAGAACTGACACTTGTGTGGTTTCTCTCCTGTATGAGTCATTTCATGTATTTTCTTGTCAGTAAATCGAATGAACCTCCTCTCACAGTACTGACACTTGTATGGTTTCTCTCCTGTGTGTGTCATTTCATGGTATTTCATGGAATTAGTTCGGGTATATCTCTTCTCACAAAACTGGCATTTAAAGGGTTTCTCTCCTCTATGTCTCATTTCATGTGTTTTCTTGTGACTTATTTGAACAAATCTTCTTTCACAGTACTGGCATTTGTGTAGTTTTCCTTTGTGTGTCTTTTCATGTTTTTTCTTTTCAATTATTTGAATGAATTTTAGTTCACAATATTTGCATTCATGAAGTCTTGTCTTGTGACTTTGAGTAATGAATCTTCTTTCACTGTACTGACATTTCCAAAGATTTGTTGGTGCAAAAGCTTTCTGTCTAGTATACCAATATGGTTTGATGCTCCTCTCATGGTAGTGAACATGACATAGGTATTGTGGTACACTGTCAAATTGTTTTCTACAGTATTTGCACACAAGAGGCTTCAGTGATTTCCATGGTGTCTTCTGTGTTTTGTCCATATCTGAAAGTGAAATGTTGTAATGCCAAGTCAGTGATGTTATTCAATACCTGAAGTGCAGGTGTGATCAGATGAAGGAAAATGTTAGGGTGATGTGTCACAATTAGTTTTGGAAACTTCATGATAGCTCTGGGTTATGAAGCACCATGTATATGAGACTGCTGGGTGATAGATCAATATGGTTAAATCCATGGTGTGTGTGTGTGGGGGGGGGGGGTGCAAGGGGTGTGGTCGCACCCCAAATTCAACAAAAGGGGGAAAGGCACACTTTTTGCTGCATTTTTTGATAGAAAGGTCTGAAATTTAGAGAAATTTTGACAAGAAAGTTCACTTTGGGTGATGAGATGTTCAAAAGCCCAAGAAATACAGCAAGTAAACTTTTGTCACCCCTGGGAAGATGGCAGTCTGGAAATGACCCCAAATGATCTTTGACCTTGGTCCATGACCTTTGGCATCCTCCACATATGATGGAACCCCTATTGCACCTTAAAGTGGCACTGGCACATTTTCACAAAATATGAAATTTCTTCAATTTGCTTGCAAATGATAGTCTTGGCCATTGGAAGAATAGAGATATATTTTACATGTAAAAACATGCACAAAAACAGAGAGGGGCATTGATAAGAGGCTACAGACATCCAGGTAATTTGTAGGCCAACTTTAAGTTTGCCGTATGTTTATTACATGAATATCATAGACTCGTACTCATTGATATTAAAACCACAAAGGTCACAGACTGGTCAAACAGTGTGCATACCATGGGAAGCAAGTCGGGTGTGCATTTTCTTGTGTTGAATGCCATTTCCGTCGTTTGCTGAATAAATGTGCTGGCGACATTAATTATAAAATCATTCTGTTTTACCCAAAGGTAGACCTACAAGTCTGGTTTAAGATGGAATTACCCCTTCAGAAGGCTAAAAATAAAAACTACATATTGAAATTGAGGAAAATAATACCTTTCTATTGCTTTTTTGTTTGACAACAATCGGAGCTTCTGTTCAAAAGTTAAGGTTGAAAATGTAACTTCGCAATTGAAATCTCCTAAGATATTTCTTATATATTTTATTGTTTTCTCAAGCTGCAATATTTAATTTTTACCACTTAAAAAGCTCATATCTCAAAAAGTAAATAAGCTTTTGATCTCTAATTTCCACAGTTACGGTATTTGTGAAAATTCAAGCACTTATTTTCTTATCAAAAATAGACATAAAATAACACTTCTAAAATATAAGACTTGGAAAAACTGTTTCTATACTAAATTGCCGATATCTCGAAAGTGAATTTTAACGATGTCCTCTTTGTAGGAAGAATTTATCAAAAACGATTTATCTTAAAGAGATGGGCCGATAAAAAGCAGCTTAAAACATACTTATTGATATTGATTTATGAGGTCCAACGTCACCTATCAAGGTCAAAGGTCATGTCAGGGAATTAGGTCCACTTTTTCAAAGTCCTGCAGCCCCCCCCCCCCCCAAAAAAAAATAAATCCTGTGTACAACCCTGGTTGGCTGAGAGTAACGATCTGTGAAAAGTCAAAGCAATACTTTAAACAGTCAAGTTTGCTTTCGTGAATTATTGTGTCCGAGTTGAAATCTACTTAAAGAGGTCCCATGGACAATCGCTAATAGCCTCATCCCCTGAACCCCATATTTTTACCGGCAGAAACTTACTTTTTCTCTTTACACTGTGAAAGGCTATAATTGTTTGGTTTGGCAGTTGCACAATGTTTGAAAGTCGCATTTTTATTTAAAGAAAGCAGATTAAAACAAAAATTACCAATTTGACAAGAAATTTGGAGTATTATACAACTATCTTCATCCTGCGTGAATTTTATGAATTCATTGACCTTAGACCTAAGATCAAAGATCTAAGACCTAAGACAACATTTTTGGGTGCCAAAAGATTAGTTCCTTAGTTTGTTAGTTGGGTTATAGGCTATCAGCTGAACCCAGTTTCAGACCGTTTCTTTGCACCCCCCTGCGGACACAGGTTTTTTGGTACCATTTGAGCATGTAACCACGGTGTAGATTTAGAATCTGCTTGTTTCCAAGCATAAAAGTGTCCCAAAGTGGTGGAACCAGCACTTTTTTACCATTTCAGAGATTTTTTCAAAGAAAATACCCCAAAATCAAGTTTTTAACATAAAATCGTCAATTAACAACAAGAAATATGATTGGGTGTCAAATGAAGCAATTGTGATATCAAACTAAATATGTACAGCAAATATGTTCATAGTCCGCTAATTTTCTTATTTTGACCCAAATGTCAATTTTTTGTCCAAAAAAGCTCATTTTTTGACATTTTTAGGGCAAATTTTGCATGTTTATTGTATTTATAATTTCGCACATTCAAATGCTGACAGATTTTATGACGTCATATTGAAGCCTGGACAACAGTAATTTGGAATCCGCTTGTGCCTGGGCACAAAAAATGTCCAAAAGTAGTGTAAAAAAACTTTTTTTACCATTCAGAGATTTTTTCAAAGAAAAATCCCCCAATCATTTTTTTGAGCATAAAACAAGTATTTCTCAACATAGAGACTAAGAGACTTGATTCTGGTGTCAAATGAAAGCAATTACATGGATAAACAAATATGTGCTAAACGGGCCAATTTTTAAAAATGTTGGTTTTTTTTTTGTTGGCCAACAAGCGGAGCTTCTGTTAAAAGTTAAGGTTGAAACTGTAACCTTCGCAAATTGAATCTCCTCAGAATATTCTTATATATTTATGTTTTTCTCAAGCTGCAATATTTAATTTTTTACCACTTAAAAAGCTCATATCTCCAAAGTAAATAAGGCTTTTGATTCTCTAATTTTCCCACATTACGGTATTTGTGAAATTCAAGCACTTAATTTTCTTATCAAAAATATACATAAAATACGCCCTTCTAAATATAAGACTTGGTAAAAACTGTTTCGATACTAAATTGCCGATATCTCGAAAGTGAATTTTAACGTGTCCGCTTTGTAGGAAGAATTTTACAAAACTTTTATTAAAAATGGGCCGATAAAAAGCAGCTTAAAACATACTTATTTATTGATTTATGAGGTCCAACGTCACCTATCAAGTCAAAGGTCATGTCAGGTGAATTAGGTCCACTTTTTCACATCTTTTTTTTTTTCTGCAGCCCCCCCCCCCAAAAAAAAATAAATCCTGTGTACACCCCTGGTTGGCTGAGAGACCGTCTGTGAAAAGTCAAGCAATACTTTAAACAGTCAAGGTTTGCTTTGTTGAATTATTGTGTCCGAGTTGAAATCTTAACTTAAAAGGTCCATGGCACAATCGCTAATAGCCGCATCCCCTGAACCCCATATTTTACCGGAAGAAACTTACTTTTCCATGACACTGTGAAAGGCTATAAAATGTTTGTTTGCAGTTGTCACAACTGTTTTGAAAGTCTCATTTTGTTATTAAGAAAGCAGATTAAAACAAAATTACACCAATTTGACAAGAAATTTGAGTATTAATCAACTATCTTCATCCTGCGTGAATTTTCTGAATTCATTGACCTTACGACCTAAGATCAAGATCTAAGACCTAAGACACATTTTGGTGCCAAAAGATAGGGTCTTAGTTTGTGTAGTTGGGAAGGGTCCAACTACAACAAGACCATATCTGAAATTCACTAAAATTGTCATTTTGGTGTCAATATATGGATTTTCATTCTTCATGTTATGTTTCATTTTAAGTTTTAATCAAATAATCAAATTTTGGATAGTAGGTATTATCAAACCCTCTCACACATCACATCTTGGCTCAAAACAATAGTAATGAACCATTTTCGAAATATCTGGTAACTTCTGTGGCTAATTGGCAAATATTGCGCAGGCGTTGATAAGTTAATAAAAAACAGGGTAACGTCTTCTTTAGGGTGACCTACTACGGCTTTAAGAGAGACTTAACTTCGAGGAATACAGGTAAGATAATACTTATTGTGTATTTTTCTAGACACAGTAGACTAACTAAAGCGTGCACTTCTTTAAATTTCACATGGCCTGGCCTGGCCTGGCGACGTATTGATCGAGTGGTTTGTTTTTTGTTTTGTTAACTGGTGCTCGGGGCACTTCGGGAATGTATCTCTTTACAGGAGCAACTTTTACGTCACTTCAGTCAAAGCCAACCCATCATCTTGTTGACTTGTTCGGGAAACCAGAAGAGGCCTGTCTGTTTGGTTATATTTATACCTTGAAATTTAACACATTTCCCAATGTTCCACTTAAAAAAAAATGTGTTAAGAATATGATCAGTATGTACTGTTAGGTACGAAAATGTAAGGAAAAAGAAATGGTCTACTCACAAGAGCACAAAATAAACGAGGGTTAAGGGCGATTAGCCCTCCGTTTTCACAAAATAGCCCCTTGAGAAATTTTGGCCTATGGTAAAATGCCCTACGAGGGCTACTTTTTGGCAGAATTCGCTCAAATAGCCCCCATAGCCCCAAAGGTTTGTCCCTTGCTACTCACTGTGTCCATGGACCTTTCAATTTGGCATAACTTGAAAAAGGTTGAATCCATTGCAACCCAACTTGTCTATACTGCACAGGGGGAACATTTATATGAATAATAAGGTAAAGAGGTTGCTTTCAAAGATCAAAGGTCATCTGCGGTTTAGGACAACCAATAAAACAAAAAATCTCAAAAGTTTTTTTTTTTTTTTTAATTTTGCATTATTTATTTAACTAAGTACTCCCTGTTTAAATTTTTATGGAGAATTAGCATATCGATGGTGCTTTAGGTGGCTTATTATATTTGATGAAACGAAACAAACCAGGCTCATTGCACCCATTGGATATATGCGTGATTTCTTTTATCAACATTTTATAACTGACGAAATAAGCGTGTAATCCAAGGGGTGCACTGAGCCTGTTTCGCTTTGCTAAGTTGCTTTAGCATGTAAGCCTATATGGCAAGATTCCCACAATGGATTTTTTTCACAGATATATCAGTTGTGTTGCCATTACTTAAATACTCTAAAAATAGGAGACAATTTGCATGGGGTCAAACAGCTGTGCCCTGGCTTTTGAAGTTGCAACTCGGAGATAAAATGGCAAAATAATTGCATTTTCAGGGTACTTTCTAAGGTAAATATACATATTGACTGATTAAAGGTGCAACGAGAGATTTTGAGGTACCCAAAACATTGTGTCATAGTAGTAATTTCATATAGATTGCTTACTTTGTATTTGGCTACAGAAATGTCTAAAGAGAGAGCAAAAAAGGTGATATTGATTTGCTAATATTTCAATATAAAACATAGGCTGAAGTTTGTATTTGCTCCTACACAAAATTAAAATTTCACTTTTTGTACCAAAGGAACACTTCTCAGCTTAATCCTTTCAGAAGGGGATATTTTTGATGGAATGCTTTACATCAGGGAAAAAATCAGTCCTTTCAATTTTTTAGGGACACATAATATGTGAAATCTCTTGTTGCACGTTTAACTTCAAACTTCGTCAAAATAATCACTGGTCCAAGACTAGTCTTGGGTGTACACAGTATGATCGCTAATGACCCCTATGTGACCTTTGAACTAGTTAGGCATATGTCCCTGACAGGGGATATCTCGCAAGTTTAACTTGCATTTTTGCACATTCCTCATGTTAAAGCGGTACTGGCACATTTTCACCAAATATGAAATTTCTTGCTCTCAAATGATAGTCTTGACCATTGGAAGAGTAGAGGTACATTTTACACATAAAAATAACACTCAAAACAGATAGGGACGTTTATAAGAGGTTAAAGACATCCAGGTAATTTGTAGGCTAACTTTTAAGTTTTCCGTAAAATGTGTATATTACATGAATATCATAGACTCGTACTCATTGATATTAAAACCACAAAGGTCACAGAATGGTCAAATAGGGTGCATGCCTAGAGAACATGCATATGGCGTGCGTTTTTCTTGTGTTAAACACCATTTCCGTCGTCTGCTGAAAATTGTTCTGTTTACCTCTAAGGACGCTGATTTGATCTTAATCATTTCAGGTGAGGGAGGGCTAATGTATAAAAGCTTTATACAGGGTGAGTCAAAAAAACTTGACCCTGATTGTGTCCGCCATTTTGAATTTTTAAGTAACATATATCTAACATATTTGATATCAACTGAAAGCTGTGTTCATTATCTTTAATTTACTGCAAGATCATTCACATCGGTTAGGTATAGACCGAGCTACAGTCGTTTGAATCAAGTAGTCGGTTTTCTGCTCTGTCCACGGATTCAAATGAAATGTACGGCGTCAGCGAGGAAAGGAACTCAATGTCCAGAAGAATCGGGGATATTTATTCTACTGCAGATCTTGTTCAGAAGAATGTAGCTCGGCCTGCCTATACTGAACCGATTGGAATGATCTTTGCAAGAAATTAAAGTTAATAAATTAGCTTCCGCAGAAGATAGATACCAATATGTTAGATATATATTATTTAAAAATTCAAAATGGCGGACACAATCAGGGTCAAGTTTTTTTTGACTCACCTGTAACCATGCAAAAATATCGATTTTGAAAAATCTTTAATGATTGTTTTAGTTTAATCAGTAAATATATGCATATATTTCCCCATGATAAAGATTCTTTGTGCCTTTATAAGAACATTTTGATTAACTCAGGAAAGTCATCTTTAGAAAATCTTTTTGTGCAATATGTCATTCAGAATAGCAACAGAGAGTAGAGGCAAGGATTTTTACTCTGTACACCTATCATGATCATTTATCAACAATACTAATTTTTAGTATTTCATGGTGTGGCTCTTTGATAAGTGCTAATATAGATCACTGATAGTAATATCCTCTATAACCTCATCAGCTGTATGAATACATTTCATGTTGTTGTTCTTGGACAGGATTATTGAACTCCTTTCCACAGTATTGATCCGTCTGTATTTTCTCTTTGTGTGTGTATTCATGTGTTTTCTTGGAATTTGCAAGAAAAATATCTTTTAACAGTTATTGGCATTGGTGGAGCTCGTTTGAGGCGTAGGTTGTCTAATTTCAGTCTTTTCTGTAAACTATTGGTTTAATATCTCTGTTCCAGTACTGAATTTGTGAGGGCTTTCACTGTATGAGAATTTAATGCCTTTTCTTGTCAACAATTTCAATGAATCTCCGTTCACAATATTGACACTTGTGTGGTTTCTTCAAAGGTATGTCATTTCAGGTTTTTCATGGTCCTTAGCAAGGGTAAAACTTCTCAAAAAACTGGCAATTAAAGGGTTATCTCCTCTATGTTCATTTCATGTGTTTCTTGTTGAACAATTTAAATAAATTATTGTTTCAAAATATTGACATTTGTGCAAGTTTTCTCCTGTATGAGTCTTTTCATGGTTTTTCTTGGCACCAAAGCGAGCGAATCTCTTCTCACAGTGCTGACATTTGTTGTGGTTTCTCACCTGTATGTCTCATTTCATGGTGTTTTTGCCACTAGCTAGAGCAAAGTTTCTTTTAACAAAATGACTTTGTGCAGTCTTCTCCTGTATGAGGCATTTCTGGTTTTTCTAGTCACCAAATCGAGTGAATCTCCTCTCACAGTGCTGAAAATTGGGTGGTTTCTCACCTCTATGTATCATTTCGTGTTGTTTTTTCTTCAGCTCGGGTAAAAACT
>JAMKCH010085615.1:0-93871 GCA_023653785.1 Ophioderma brevispina
GAGGTCAATAAACACTTGATGTATCAAAGGAGTTCTCAAACAGGTTGCTAAGCAGTCTCAAAGATGCGAAGACATAGTGGTCAGTGGTGACTCAATTCGTGAAATAAATTGGAGGACCGTTGGCAAGCGAAACTGGAGTATTGAAGGCAAAACCTATGGACAGTATGTTATGAAGCCTTACAAGGACAGTGGGAGGTCCCAATACTTGACTTATAGTTATCACTTCAAAGCTATATGATGACGAAGTACAGGTTATTGCTAAGCGACCACAACTTGTTGCAATGGGAATTAAAATTACCTCTTTGAACCAAGTAAGCTACAGCCAAAATGAGGGACTAAGAAACGCCAACTAGTGCCAAAATTAAAGCCCAAAACTGCAGACAGACAAATTGGGACCAAGAATTTGGAAACCAAGAATACTGGAGAAGCTTGGTGTTACACCAAGGAAAAATACAGGACCTTATTCAAAAATTGTCCCATGAGCAACCCAATCTACTAAAAAGGAAAGAGAACCGTTATGGCTCACAAAGAAAGCACAAAATAGTGAGGAGGAAACAAGAGATTAAGGTATCAGAATAAGAAAAACTGACAAAATCTAAAGCACTACAAAAAGTGTCGGAGAGAGGCTAAGCTAGCAAGTGAGAATGGGCTAAGAGAGATTTTTGAAAAAAAGAAATCACAGCAGAAAAAATTAAGGATGACCCAAAAGCTTCGACGCAGTGTAATACCACCGGTGCTAACCTACTGCAGCTAGACAGAACTAAAACGACTTAATTCTCATCGTGTTCACAGAAGAGGTAAACCAAATGTTCCAGTTCCGGATGACATATATCAAAGAACCGGATGAGGAGAAGAAGAAACTAAAGGATATGGAAGTCACTGCAAATGCTGTCAAAGATAAATTTAAAAAGCTGGAGCCCTCCACATAAGAGCAAGGGACCCAGATCCCGAAATCCCCCATCTATCTCAAAACATGTGCTGCATCTGCTGTATTACAATAAGTCTATACAAGAAGGAATGTTCCAACCGCCTGGAGATCTGCCCACATCGTACCGCTCTACAAAAAAGGTTCAAGATCCGAAGCATCCACCGATAGACCAAATTAAGTCTGACGTCAGTCGCAGGAAAGTAATAGAAAACATTATATACGAGAACACAACTGGTTGTATGAAAGGAAAATCTTGTTACACCGAAAATCTCATAGACTACCTGGAAGTGATCACAAAAGCTCAAAAATAGTGGAACACCAGTTGATGTCATACTACCTAGACCTGGCAAAAGGCCTTCGACACCGTACAACACCAAAGACTGATCAGCAAAAACTCAAATAACATGATCGAAGGAAAAATTCTAACTTGGATCGAATCATCGGTAGCTGGTCCCTGCATTAAAAACAGAAGGTAGTCACTCAAGGCGCAGAGTCCGGGTGGAAGCAAGTAACAAGTTCAGTGGGGCGAGGAATCAGTGTTGGACCATCTGTTTCCTTATATACCGTAAAATCGCGTATACAAGCACCGGTGCCTATAATAGGACGATTTCGGGGAAAAACCGGACAAGAGAGGGAAATATTTGACTAGCGCCCTCTTAGTATATTCTGCAGATGAGCAACTACTTCGCTGGTGTAATATGACGCCAAATCGCTCGTTGGTTAAATGTAGCAACTCATTCCTGCAACCCCTGCTGAAACATGAGCAATCAATGCATAGCTTTGTAACAGCTGTTTCAGCCAAGGTCTTAATTCGTAAAGAGTGCCACATAATAGATTTTTTCCCCAGCAATCGTCTAAACATACCACAGGCAAAGGACACATGTTATCAATGATTTTTTAATTCCCTTGTGATTTGTTGGACCGATTACTGGGGCAAACGAATTCCATTATGTAACACTCTACAGCGAATATCTCTTAGAGCATGGCCATAAGTTTCAAAGAACCCTACCCCGGGTTTGCCGCCTTTTGTTATTAAAACTCCACCTTGACCAAGTTACCGGCTTGAGGTCTGCGATTATCACTCCTCAGCAGGAGAGCTGCAAAGCCTCACTTTATGCACATATGGATTCTTGCCCGAAATCATGATCCAACTCAATCAAATCAATTTTATTTTCATCTCACCAAAAAATACAACAAATACAATATCGATAATACATGATAACCAATGGGGAATGAGATGAGACACTGCTAACTCATAGCGTGGGATGTGCGTGTCCTTAAAACTGTAAGGTTCCAGGAAGGACTACAGGATATGGGGACTTCGAACATTCTCCAGGAATTGTACTTAGTATTATGTAATCCAAAATAAAAAATAAAAAATAGTAAAGAGTGCCCTAATCACGAATTCAAATCAAACGTAATATATATACCTCACCAGGCTATATTCAACCCGAATGGACCGATCTTTTCAAACAGTCCAAAATAATCATCCTTTGTTTTAGCCATGAATTAGCTTACTGAAAATAGAGGAGATTTGGCTGTTTTCTTTCGATAAAGTTCAATTTTTCTAAATTTTGGCAAAAATTGCCAACATCAGATATCGGTCAGAATGACCCAGAGTTCCCTGTCAACATATATTTTGCTTGAAATAGTTAGTCTTTGCTTGAGTGGTCAAGCGTAAGGCGGTTGAACAGATTAACCGGAAAGGTCCAGTCAGGCGTCCTTTAAGTTTTTCAAACAATTGCCTGGTAAAATTCAATAACCATGGTAATCGGTTACTAATTGAGCAATATTCTTTAGAAATCATTAGAGTCCATCAATCTCAAACAATTTTCCGCATTCAGTGTTTTCTTCTTTGATCAGTACCCGGGACAACTTTGGTCATTGGAAATTCCCCCCCTTTCACATGATTGCCTCGGAACGACGCTGCGAAGACCGGGTCAAAGACTTCTTTTGATTTGTATTACTGCATTGGTGTGTCTTTTTCTTTGTCTAGATTTCCGCACAAAGAAAGTATAGTTGTTTGGTTCGTCCACAGTCGCGAAAAGTCGTACTCACTTATATTCCGAACGGAGAGTCAACTCCAGAAAACCGTTATGTGGGAGCGATACTAGTTTTCTATTCCTAAGCTTTTATTGCAAACCTTACAACCGTGTTGATTTAGCTCTGTGATGCAATTTTCATATCAATGTACTTATCATATTCCAAAACAAGACAGAAAAAAGTCCCAATATAATCACAGGCCCGTACGCGGTGGGTGGTGGGGGGTGGGATGTACCCGCAAATGCAGAAAAAGGGGCAAACGGTTCCACTTTTTGCTAAGATTTTGATAAAAAGTCCCAATTTAGCGAGATGTTGACACCAAAAGTCCACCTTTTGGTGAAAAAATTTCAAAAGTCCCAAAAAGGACATTTTAAGGGTTTCATGTTGATTTCATTCACTCATTGCACATATAGCAAAATAAACATCAATAAGCGTATTTAAACAGGAAAATAACACCATTTTAGGGGTAACGGGGGGGGTCCACTGGTGTGTGTGCGCGGGGACAAAAAAGTCCACTTTTTTTTTTTCGAAAAGTCCACGTTTTTTGGAGTCCCGCACTCCCCCCCCCCGCACCCCAAAAAAAATACTACGCGTACGGGCCCTGTATAATAAAGAATCATATAGATAACAGATTAAAGAAAGATTAAAAATAAAGAAAGTATTTAAGGAATAGTCTGTTTTCCTCAAAGAAAAAAATGACATCCTTTCACTTTTCCATATTAAAAAAGGAGAGATAAAAATACATAAAACGAAGTTCTAACCCCAAAAAAAGCTCTCAAAAAAGCATCATAGAAATAAGACAGCAAAAAAGAGACAGACATCCCAATTTGTTTGGAAAAAATTCATACATATTACACGCTTGCTAACACCGTTGCAGAAGTTCACCTTGTGGATTCAACGTGTATTTTTACTCTAACCAGGAAGTGACCGACTTATTTGGGTTTAATCTTGTTGATGGTTCATCAAGGATCCATTTCTGGTGATACAAAAATGAACAGGATATACAATCGGACGTAGTTATAACATCATCATGAATTCCCTGCAAGTTTTCTCACCACAAACAACGTATAGCAAACCTGAAACTTAACAATTATCCATCGTTATTGACACAAAGTCAGTATGGTCTGTCATCTCCGCGGTACCTGCACAGAAGGGCGAATTCTTATCCAGGCTGTTTAACATACCATGTATTCTCAGAAATGCCTCGAATACCACGTGGCCTATTAATGACCTTGGTAATTTTCCCATGGGGTACAGAAGATTTTATGTAAATCATTAAGTACATTGTTGTCATGGGATCTACCTGCAAGTGATAACAACGTTCGCAACGAAAGCGTGCCAAAACCGACTCTTATTCGTTAGAAGGGCGCTAGATCAATTTTTTTTTCTCTCTGTCCGGATTTCGACATCGTCCTATTATAGTCAAGCACCGTGCCTTGTATACCGATTTTACGGTATATTACGTATGAACGATTGGAGACTGCTATTAGAGCACCAGCCCAATAAGCAAATTTGCAGAACACCAACTACCCACCCAGTGTCAACAAATGAAGACATCAATGCATTCAAGTGATACCACTTACATGAATGGGCAGAAACCTGCCAATGAATACAATGCAGATAAATGTTGAGTTTATGCACTTTGGATATCACAATCGTCAACATTCTTATCAAATGGGCAACACACCATTAAAAGAAACGTCCGCTGGAGAGAGACTTGGGCATCCAAATCACCAAATCATTGAAGGGCTCAACCCAATGTGCACCTGCCGCCAAGCAAAAGAGAAATAGAGCCTCGTGGATGAATCAAAAGAAATTTGCCTAAGAATAAGCCCGGGGGACCACTTCATACTTTCCCGTGTTGTCATCCTCGAGCGGACCGTTCAGATCTGCCTACACTGTTAAAAAAATCGTCCGTAATTTAATTTAACGGAAATTTCTGGCAGCAGTAGTTCCAGTCATTTTTAGGTAATTACAGAATTTGTGTCAATTAACGGAACTTGACGTAATTTTACAGAATTTGTCTCATATTATGGAAAAAAATATGTATTTTAACAGAATTTTCCGTATTTAAAATACGGAACCAAAAAAAAAGTCCGGACTATTGCTGCCAGAACTTTTGAAATATTTCCGTAAATTACCATTTTAGCTATTTTTTAATGTTTTTTGTTTTTTATTTTTAATTGTTTTCTCAACAGATTTTTCCGTAATTTACGGAAAATCTGTTTTCTCTATTTACAACAGAAGTTTTTAACAGTGTAACGACAGCTGATTCTTTCCTTCATTCAGACTACCCCTTATCACGGATAAACCCTAAAAAGCATACCCTTAATGCGGCACTGGGCACATTTTCACAAAATCTGAACTTTCTTCTTCAATTTTCTCTAATGATAGCTAGGCCATTGGAAGAATATAGTAGTTTACACATAAAATGACATACTCAAATAAGTAGGGACATTTATAAAGGCTTAAAGACATCCATTTTCGACACCGTATTTACACATTTGCAGCCAACCAAATACATCGTCAAATAAATTGCAATCCGGTTACGCATCCAAAATAACTCCGGAGTATTTTCAAAAATTATTTTAAAGGACAATTATAAACCTAAATTGACCACATTTGAATTAATAATAATGTCATTTCATGTTCATTTCTCGGTAGCATGAAAAAAAGAGAAAAAAATTACGGCCCGCCAAATACGAAGCGGACCTCTTCCGCGGTTTAGTTTTGGATCTTTCTTACGTGCGAAAAGCCACGCGCAATTTTCAGCTGGTCTCATCTGTTTTTTTGTTTTTTCCTGATAAAGTAACAATTTTTCCTTATAACCTCCGCGTTAGATTCACTGGAGTTGCGCACCTGGTCCTTTCCGATTTATGCATATAAGGTAGAACAATTAGTGATGATCGGAAATCACCAAAAGGAATCGTCATCTCAAAGATAGGCCCCGGAGAAGGCCCCCACTGCCCTGGCACTGAATCGGTCCTATGTGATTCCTTTTAAAACGCCGCGTAGCGCGGAAAATTTGGCTAATATCATGAGTTACAGGATTTTTGTCTACCTAAGTAAGTGTTATTATTCGCATTTATATTTTTTCGGTAAGAAGGGGCCGGATCCCGCCATTGCTATACCCTAAACACGCTGACTTGATGAGTGCGAATGATACCCTTTTGGTCCTTTCTTGGTTTTGTGAAACCCCCCTTTTTGCGGTCCGTGCGGTCCGCGCCGCTGTGTGAAAACCCTAAACCTAAACAACCCTTTTCCCGCGTTTTTTTTCTGCTCGCGGATGACAACAGATTAGGTTGAGTGCCCCCCCCCCCCCCCCCGGGAGTAAATAAATCATCCTGAAATTATAAAAATCACTGGTTCGTCCCCAGTATGCAATTCAAGCATGGAACCCTTATATCTGTGAAAGACAATAAAAATGCGTTAGAAGGTCCAAGTATAGCAACAAAAAATCATACAAGTCTTTCTTCAACATTTATTGTACGAGCAGCGATTACACAGAATTCATCTAACAACACTGGAAAGAGACATGAAAGAGCATATATCATCCAAACGCTACAGGATTATAAACAAATTGATAAGATAAATCCATAGAACCCTTGTCAGAGCATTTTATCAGCACACAGGGCAAAGGCGGGCATTCACAAAAGTTGGGCCCCCCAAAGGTTTCCAGATCAAGACCGACTAAAAATTTCTTCAGTCAGCGAGTGTTGGATATCTTGGAATAACCTCCAGAAAGTGCTGGTCGCAATCGCCCACACTCCACTGCTTTAAGCAGGAATTGAGTAACTTGGGTTTTTAGATGGGCAAAAATGGCCCCCACCCAACCCTACCACACTAATTAGGTCATCCACTGAATATGGGGAAGGTGTGGCATCTAAGGTTCGTTCACACTGCAACGTGGCGTTGCGGTAATTGGCATGCTCGAATTACGTCTCTTGTCCAGTATACTCTGCATTGCGGTACAGTTAAATTTATTTTTACTGCAGCTGCAGCAGGTTCCGTTGAGTTGCTCAGCACTGCATAGTGCAAGCGAGGTATGACGAACCTTAAGGTATGTCTAAGGTAAGGTATGTCGAACTCTTGCATTAAGCATTTAAAATGTCCTAAATTCAGTCCCCGAGAGTCGCGTTTATACATAATTAAATTAATTTGTTAGGGATTGTTAGATGTAAATAAATGCTCTTCCATTGAAAAATAGTCATTTTTGGCAAGAATAACTGCATAAAAAAAAAAATAATATCTGACGGGCAAATTAGATCCCTTAGAGAAAAGTATTTTCCATGTATGCCCTTAAACAACGGAAAATGCCAAAATTAGTCCCAGAGAGACGCGGTTATATAATCTTTAAAATTATCCTTTTTTTTTTTAAAAGAGAGAAAACAGTAATTTCTGGTTAAATTATCAAACAAGCATTTAAGTTTTTACAACACTCTCAGAAAAAAATTTCTACAATACTGAAAATCACCTAAATGTCAAACAAGCATTTAAGTTTTATACAAACGCTCACAGAAAAAAAATGCAACTTATAACCTTTTCTCTCTATATTGAACCCTCAAGAATGCAAAACCCAGCAAAAAGTGGTTATAAAAATACATAAATAAAAAGGTTTCCTGACAGAACTATAAAAGGTTGCTATACAGGAGTTAAAGGGACCGTTTTAGTACGTTGAAGAACCCTACGAAGTGTCTATACAGAGGACAAGTTTAGAACCTCTTTCGCACATTTTTTTCCTCGAGTGTGGCAGTCAGTTGAAAATTCTTATGAAAAGGTTTGGCAAAAGCTATTGAAATCAAAAATATAAAAAATCAACATTAATGTTGACAATTTGGGTTCTGTCGCTTTTCGTAAACAGGCCTAATATCAAAACCTTTGTCGGGCAATTTTCTGAAAAGCATAGAGGATGACAACTTACAAGTTGCAGTTGTATTATACTTCTTCATCTGCAACTAGTGTTTTGTATTGATTTTTCTTGTCAGAATTAGGGATTTGATTGCACTTTTACAGAATCTAGGAGAATCAGTGCTTAGAAAACGGTAATTCCGCAATCTTCCGCGACCCGATAAATTCCTATTTTCTCCACAAATATGCGGCTGAAAGTTGGCGATTTCGCGTAATTACCTAATCCCAAAATGTCGCCAACCTTTACTCCTTTCCTGGCCCTCTTAAATTCACATCATACTAAATCGGCTAAAAAAGTAAATAATACCGCAAGCTTTTGCAATCAATCATGCTAATCACACAACCGAAATTGTGATACAGAACCAACGGCGAATAAAAAACATAGCGGCGAATCTACTTTTCTATGTGGTCTATGCACAGTATTTTTTTCAACACAATTCTTAACGGTTTGAGTAATATATGGATTGGTCAAGCTTATAACTTAAAGCAACTTCTCCACTCCTCATCTATTGATGGAACATTCAAGCATCCATATTTTGAAGTAAATAAAAAACAAGCAATGGTAAATAAGTCCGGAGTGTTTTTCCACAAATATTCCAATAAAATGTGTTTATTTTTTTCAACTTTGTTATTTTCGATCCATTTTATTATTTGTAGCATAAAAACAAAGAAAAGAAAACATGGTGATTCGCCTACGCGAATCGATCGGCGCGCGTTTAGTTTTAAAATCATTAAAATTTCTCGTCGGAGAAAAGACCATTTAGGAAAATGGCGTAAGCCGAGTTTTAGTTTGTTTTGGGCAGTATAATTTCGCCCTCTAAATTCAATGGTAGTTGGTGAGTCTTTGGTGCACTGTATGGCAAGCGCATAAAGGCCATAACTTATTGCCGCCGCGTTTGGCGAGAAAGTAGCACCGCGTTGCCAAAATGTCACAACGCGTTGCGGTGTCGGCCCAATTAAATGATATTTTCCTGTGACGTATTTCAACAAAAATAGAAACCCACAAAGCGCTTTGCAAAGTATATAGCAACGCGTTTTGGAAACTCACACGCGTTGCAAGCCTTCACCACGCGTTTTCTAGCTTCACAACGCGTTGCAAGCCTTCACAGCACGTTGCGAAGGTCCACCAGCCATAAGGGTCATAACGTAATTCGGCAACGCGTTGTGGATAAAGTAGCAACGCGTGCGACATTTCGGCAACCCGGTGCGAAATCGGCCAATAAAATCATGCATTTCTGTGATGTATTTCAAAAATAGATCCACAACGCTTTGCGGCAATACGTTCTGACCTTATGGCCTTCACAACGCGTTGCAACAGCTTCACGACGCGTTGCGAGCTTCACAACGCCGTGTAAACTTCACAAAACGCGTTGTGAAGGCCATAAGGGTCATAACGGTATTGCCGCAACGCGTTGTGAAGTTTTTGCAAAACGCGTTGTGAAGGTCGTCAACGCGTTGTGAGATTTTATTTTTGAAATACGTCACAGAAATTCTGATTTTGATTGGCCGACACCGCAACGCGTTTCCGATATGTCGGCAACGCGTTGCGAAATTCGAACGCGTTGCCGAAATGTCGGCAACGCGGTGTGACCTTTCTCACCACACGTTGCGACAATACGTTATGACCCTTATTGTGCTTGTGGCTTTCGCAACGCGTTGTGAAGCTTGCAAAACAAGCGCGTTGTGAAGCTCGCAACGCGTCGTGAAGGTTTGCAACGCGTTGCAAAGTATCTAGGCACGCGTTTGTGATTTTACTTAACTTTTTGGAAATAACGTCACCCAGAATTCATGATTTTGATTGCCTACAAACAAGAACAAGAAAAACCACTACAAGACAACCGCCACACGCGTTTGCTGAGAATGTCGCAACGGCGTTGCTCAACTGTCGCAACGCGTTGCTGAAATGTCCGTACAACCAGCGCGTTGCGACAATACGTTATGGCCTTATGGCTGCCATACCCGTCCTTGCCGTTGCAAGGTATATTTAAAAAAAATTGTCATTTCTCAACAGTGTCATCTCCTCTCTCTTTCTTTTCGTCTGTAGAATGTATCCTTCAAAAAAATTCCGGCGTTCGAAGTGGGGGGGGTGCCAAGCACCCCCGTCACCCCCCTGGATCCGCGCCTGGTTTCTACTCCCACACACGTCTCAGACCACAAAATACATTTTTGTACTCCAAAGTAGCATTTATGCTTCATTATAATAACGGCAGCACTATTATTTTTGCTCCTGGGAGCATGCACGTGGAGCACATAGATTAAGTTATTACCTATAGAAAAAATGTGCTACCGGTTCTTAACTGAAGTCCAAAGATGGCTGGCGAATCTATCTTCCATAGCCCTGTACGATCGCTAAATCATTTTTTTGCCATTTAAAATATATTTAGGATGACCTACAATACATGTCTAGCGAAATCTACGATGCAAAACTTCATTCAATGCACGCGAGGAAAGTAATTTACAACCCGAGACAAATTTCTATAGAAACTCGTAGAAACTGGCGGGCATTGGGTTAATAAAAACGAAATACCGGCTCTCGAACCCGGTAAAAGGAGATTAGGTCCCGATAGGTGTCATAGTCCCCCGGCTCCAAACAACAACGTAATAAAGCGTGAAACTAATGTTGCGTGAGAGTCACTAAAATCAATTGCCCTATTCACCATTGGTTACGGACGTTGAGTCCGGTGGACTAAAATCTCCTGCCCACTGTTTCCTCTCGGCTAACTAGGAGTTAGGTTAACCGCCACTGGTCCCAGAGGACTGTGTTTTGCGTGGTACCAGAGGAAACGAGCGCTTCATTAAGTATCTCGGTCTTTATTTTAGAATTCTCAAGCGGCCGTAATTTGGAGGATTGAGTCATGCTTAAAAATTTATTATCCTCGACGGCTAGTTAGATGACCGGGTTTTCGAGACCGTGATTTGTTCTTTAATTTTAATTCAATGCTCGCCAGTTTCCCCAAGCTTCTATATAACTGTTTAAAAATCATTGACCGGACCCCGCCTTGTTTAGGGGGTAATTGCATGGAGAACTATATAACAAAAAATAACCAATACGTCCACTTCCCTTTTTGCGTGATTGTCATGATGGTAGTACTATAGACTTGGGATGTACGACACTGAATGCTTATTATCCAAATGGTCAATATAAATTCCTCGATATCATCATTTTTTCATTTTACTCAACATGATGTCAGGAAAATCTACTGAGGGTGACACAATTTTCCTTATGAAAATTACTTTTCCTTGTAGGTGGTAGGTTAAGCGTAAGCAGCAGCATCTCTTTGGTCATTACTTTTGTCGTCGTTTATCTAATCTAGCATTACAGTTGACCTAGGTTGGGAGAGACCATCCTACACATTCTCTGAGGAGATCTGGTAGCTCTGGCATAAGTTGGGGTGAATTCAAAATCTGGTTGAGTTGAATTGACTGTTGTAAGTAACATTGTTCATTAGCAGATTCAAACTTTTTAACATTGATTACAGCCTTGGAGATTAAAATAGTAACACAAATAAACATTCCCTTAACAGGGAACCCCACCATCGATGCCATCGAAGCCGTTTTGGGGGGTTTGTTTGTACCATCTTCTTAGTGG
This sequence comes from Ophioderma brevispina, assembly GCA_023653785.1. Classification (NCBI taxonomy): domain Eukaryota; kingdom Metazoa; phylum Echinodermata; class Ophiuroidea; order Amphilepidida; family Ophiodermatidae; genus Ophioderma; species Ophioderma brevispina. The sequence continues at coordinate 11,469 of JAMKCH010085615.1, forward strand.
CCTAACCTAACCACTGAAATTTCAATTAAAGGTCACCTGTGCTGGTTTTATTCCGTGGGGTAACAATTTCAATGGTTTATAATTATAAATAACTAATTTTTAAATCTGAAATTTGCAAAAATGTTTCAGGGGTCTGATTATGGGTTGTTACCACTGACCTCTACACCTGGAATAGCGTGTCTGAGTCGCCGAGTGAAACACAGGAAGTTGCTTTTTTTACCCTTCAAATAATGGCTGGAAACCATGAATACACCTTGTCAACAATCGACCAGCGTGTGGAATATTGGCACCAGCAGGTGTATGCATGGTTTCCTCCATATTGTGAGGTAAAAAAGCAACTTCCTGTTGTTTCAGCTCGCGACCCATTCCAACTGTGGCGGCACCCGCTATCCTGTGGTAAGAGGTTCAGTGGTTGTTACAGTCATGATTGCAAGAAGGGCTTAAGTCACCTAGTCACCTAAGATCCATACCAACGCCCTCAACAACCAATATTTGTAGATTGTTTTCGTGACTAATAACGGTAACCAAATTTATTACTAGCCCTATTAGCAAATCTCACCGATAAATTACTTAGTGGTGTTCGAAATGCAAATCTGTATAATCTATTTGGTACGCACTGTAAAAAAAACCGTAATTTTACAGACCACGTAAAGTATAATTACTATAATTGCGAGAAAAGTACGTCCAAACCTGTAATTTGAAAACACGGAGCACTTTCCAGCAGCAAATTCCCGGTTCAAATGACTGAAAATCCCCGTAAAATACGGCCAATTGACCGAGAATTTATAGAAGAGCCGTAAAATAACGCGTCATTGCCGTATAAAAACACCTTAAAATGTACAGGCGGGGTGGGGGAGTTTCCCTTAGTTTCAGTACTTTTCCTTCTCACAATGTACTATTAATTACCCCTAACGGGGCTCATAAAATTAAGGTTATTTTAGTGTAGGCTATGCGAGCGTAGGCAGGTTGATTTTGTAATCGTCATACAGAATGCCACAAGTCGTAACGACTAGGGCGAATGGAGTTCTTAGACGTTCTCTCCAAATAACAAATCAAGTTGTTCATGCTGCAATTGATACCTTTTTCTTTTAATGACCTCAGCAAGAGATATGCCTAATGTCATTTATGTTAGTGAAAAAAATGGCCATTTCGTTGTATGACCGTGTCTGCAACGCCTGCGCTGAATAAATTAAAATTACTATTTTTTATTTTGTCTTATTTAGCCCGAGTAGATAATTCAGTGTTCAGACACTGTTTTCCAATGGTGCCCAGGGATCCAGGACGAAGCCGGGGTTTTCACCCTACTTTATCGAAACTGCACCTGCCGATACATATAGTAGTGATTCTCCGTGCCATACGGGACCCACGGCTTAACGGGCGAGAGCGGAATCAAATCAAATCCAGAATTTACACCATTAAATACAGCAAGTGGGCCCTCACCGGGGCTGCGAACCGGCGGATCTTCTCGCACAAGGCGAATACCCCAACTATTGCGGAATAAGCTCTCCCTCAAATTAAGTGTGTATAGGTTTTCTGCACTCCAGTTTGTGTGTAGGGTGTTCCAAATAGCCCCCCCGAAAACCACTTTAACCGCGTGATAATGTTAGCCAAAACTACTGGTCATTGATGAGGATAATCAACACGACACATAAAGGGAGCAATGAAAATCAATTTTTGCAATGCCCACACCCAATTCTCACGCCAAATGAAAAAAAAAAAAAACACTTACCGAAGCGACTTTTTCATCATATTTGCGCCCATAATAGCAGAACATAAATACATTTTACTAATTGCTGAAATAAAAATTAACAAAAGGTTATCGAGACGATTTAAGGAGTGGAAACAAAATTTTAAATGCTGAATTATGCTATAGCATTATACGCCACATGACCGATTTGATTTTTTTTCCACCAAAATATACGCAAAAATGATATTTAGGCAATACAACAAATTGGGGCAACGATAATTTACCGCTTAAAAATGCGAAACGAATAAAAAAATGACCCTCTCTTATACATCAAGTGTTAGGCCAGCAGGCAAATGCTCATACACAAACCGCCAAGATCGGAATCGCCTCAAATGTTGTGAATATCATCGCATATCAGTGAACAATGAAGAAACAGAGTTGCTGGAATCACAAAAGCACCTTTAAACAGCATCTTTCTTTGCGAATCTTGCCACTCAATGATGCCGAGAGGAATGGAGCGACAAATGCGACAGTGATGCCTACTAATTATATTCTATTTACTAATATATATATTTATAACAAACTCTAATTCTAGTTAGGGCTCCAATTTCTGTCAGACTACTTCGCGGTGAAGATTTTACACCAGTAACTTCCGAAATCACTCTACCAGCATTGTCCAATTCGTACGTTGTGCGACTGCAAATTACAGACGATGACACACCGATGAAACCTGATGAGTTCTTTACTTTAATCCTGGCATTGGTTCCAGGAAGCCCCGGATCTATCTCGCAAGCTTTAACTTCTATCATCATTACTGATAAGATCTATCAATGAAGCACCGCACTGAGGTACGACCCGAATAATACATAAACAGTACAATTCGACAAATTCACTGAGAGAGTCCCACGTTTGATAGAGATTGGTCAACAACGAAAATTCATATGGACAAGGAAATTCTGGACGTGCAGGCGGTCGTTCCCGAAACTCATGCGTAACCACCATGCGCGTGTACTAAGGGAGTTCTTACTCGAGTGGTAGCCTATACCACAGTCTAATACATGACGCACATCACTAAATCACTCAACGTTTGGTGTAATCGGTAGTTATGTCTGATTTTTTTTTCCCTTGATCAGTAAACCGCATATTTGTAAGGTGGTATGAATGCATATGGAGGGGATGTGTTGGATCAAAAACTAAAAAGCCGTATTAACAGCTGAATGCTCAACTTTGTCAGACTTTGCTCAACAGAATAGGATGCTTTAACCCATTTACATGAATTTTTTCTATCGAATATGTAAAGCTTCATACAAGATTCAATGGAATAGATTGTCCACCCAAAGATTCAGTTGTAATATACACCCGAGAAATGGATCAAAACATTCAAATATTGTCACGCGGGAGTGCATCAGAGGGCCGCAGATTTTGGTTGTTTTAGCGTGTATTTCAATCGAGCGTTTATTTAGTGGTGTGCCGCCTACCCTGAGTACTATCGCCATTCCGTTAGCAGACAAATGAGGCGTGACTATAGACTTGGCCCCGTGCTAGCATTTTTTCTATAATTCATGAGGAAATCATTTACTAAATTCGAATCGGGCATCGTCAAAAACCCTTATATTCCCGGAAGTTAAAGATACACTGGCACATTTAAAAATAGGACGCCCTCAAGATTTTACAAAATTGATATTTTACATGGTTGTAAAGCTTTTTATACATTAGCCCTCACCTAAAATGATAATCGACTTAAAGCAGGAGAGTTTCTTAGCAACGGTCCAATAGAGGTCTTCCACCTTTCGGATTAGCGGCCATCTTGCCGGGAATGGCAAAGTCCATTCCAAATTTCTGGAGACTTTCTAAACCTAAAGAACGACATGCATTTTGGATATGTATGCATAAAAGTATGGGTCACACTTTGAATATCACTTTGAGGTCGGGTATTAAATTGATCTGAATGAGGAATACTACGGGAACTAACACCTTTTTGTTTTGTGAAGACCTCTATACCTTGAAACAGTCTCTAGGGAGTTTAAGAGAGTCGTCTTGTGGAAATAAAGACCTGCTATCAACCAAGTAGCATCTATTGGTTGATGAGCAATATTCCACCTGGAGCAGACTCCTCGTTGGCTGAATGGCGATGCCTCAACAGATTGAGAACCAGAACCGGCTGATCTAAGGTTTCCTTGCAGAAGTGGGGCTACCTTGACGCAGATCAGGACACTACCTGTGATTGTGGAACAGCATACAGACAATGGAACATCTCTTGGTCTGACCAATGTTGGAGTAACAATGAAAAGACAAGCACCTTGCAGAATTCACTGAAGCAGCAGACATTGTACTCACTTCTGACTGGATCATATTTGAGAACCACTGTGTTTGGATACGATAATAAGACCTGAAATGAACTAAGACCAAATCAGCGCCCTTATGGGTAAACAGAACGATTTTATAAAAGGACTCCGGCAACATTTATTCAGCACATGACGGAAATGACGTTTGCACACGCCGGGGTTGATTCTCACGTATATCACCCTGTTTGAAACGGACTGTAACCTTTGTGGTTTTAATATCAATGAGTACGAGTGTATGATATTCATGCAATAGACACATTTGTTTGATTTAAATTTACTGCAAATTACCTGGATATCTTTAGCCTCTTGTTAATGTCCCTATGTTTTTTGTATGTTATTCTTATGTGTATAAAATATTCTTTCGATGGCCATGACTATCATTTGCGAGTAAAATTTCACATTATTTTCATATTTTGTGAAAATTTGCCAGAAAAAAGATGCAAAATGGCCATGAAAGAATACCGTACCACTACGCGCTGAGACCAGTTAAAGAAGTAATTATAGCCGCCGTGTTCATAGTCCGGCTACAATGGTCAAGAATACGGAACTCGATTCAGTTTGACGCTTTAATTCGGTGTCGTCTACGGAGCCTGGACTTTGGCTCCCGCCGGACTATCTCACACCAGTGTAACTACGTAGCTACTCCGGGACGGCGCATACAAATGCAGATAAAAACAAACACTGAATCCTGGCCGGCGTGTGTACGTCTAATTATAGGTAATCCGTGTATACTCGGTGGTATCTCATGCCTATGTCCTACACAGTGGACCATTTTTATACCAGTTCGAAGTGCTTTGGATAGGTCATCAGTCATGGTTTGGCATTACGTAGCGTTACGATTGAGTTTCGCGAACGGACGCGTGTTAATTTTGCGCAAACCTATCAAAATAGCTAGAAGCAATTGACTATTTTTATATAAGCGTTTTCTTTATTTTCATTGTCAACATCGTGTTTCGGAACGTTTCGTTTCATCATCATTAGATTTTAGTAGTGCTTGATTTGCTGTCATCACCCTCGTCACCTCAATATTTTCGTTATTAATTATCGTCATCAAATCAATTCTTATACCTCACAGAACTGGGCCCAGGTGCTATCGCTGGCATTGTTATAGCTGTTGTAGTCGCTGCTCTAGCTATTACCATCATCGTTGGGGTCCTCATCTACATGTATGGGCCTGCAGGTGTGGCAGGATCACTTGCAAAGCAACAACCTCAAGTTGGAACTGAACTTGCTAACTTTGAGAATCCGGGAAATTCATTCAATCCATACAGTGCATACAACAATGCATATGCAATTAATGGAAATGAATTTCAATATGGTGGCGGATACGGGGTATGTATAACATGTAATTTTGCTTTATATATATCTCTCAAAACAGGGCAATCGACCAAAAGTCTCATTTCGAGATATCGACAATTGAAGTTTGAGAATTATGAACTTGCATATTAAAAATTTGAAACGTTTTTGGAAGATAATTTTGTGTATATTGTGGACAATGAAACGTTCATTTTGAACACGCTTTCCATTTAAGTATCCTTTGTTTTTTCTTGTCAAATTTAATTACAAAGCAATTGGTCTGTTTGCAAAAACTAAAAAAACCTCTTTCTATGTCAATGAAAACGAATTCACAAGAGTCGATCGATCGCTCAGACGGTGGTATTGAACATACTTTTGCCTGTTGAGGGCGCTAGAAATTACTATCCTTTTGTACGATTTTCTTAGGTGTCATCTCTTGGAGGCAAAATAATGTGCTAATGAAGATAGAAAGAGGAGTGATGTTTTAAATTGTTTATTTTTGTAATTAGAATTGATTTGATCAAAAAAAAGAGGGCATTATAATGGATTTGGCCATTTCAACCCCAAAATTTGTCAATCAAGCCAATTAGCTTTCTATCCACTTATAATTTTGACCTTATTTTGATCTAAAAATATGAAAATTAGAATGACAAGCACAAAGCTACTTATTGACGTTTCTTTGATATGTAACGGAAATGTTTCCTTGAAAATTGTAAGAATTGAATGTATTTTGACTGATTTACCTATTTTTGGACCATTTTGACTTTTTTGGCCAGTTTGACTCCAAAATTTATAAATTGGAATGGCTTCCATTAAATTCACTTATATAGGACTCCTTTGAAGGTAAATGATAGATTCTGATAGATTATTTGAAGAAAAGAATGCATTTCGACTAATTCACCTTTTGTGGACAATGTTGTTTTTTACCCTAAAATAAAAAAAAAATGTATAAAGGCCAACACCCCATACGGTGGTATGAATCCACTAAGTCGGACCTTTGTAACAAACAACGCCGTCAAAAGTCATATTTTGGTCTTGTGGCCGGCCGTCTAGAAGTTCCCATCGGTATTTAAAAAATGTCCGTATGTTATGAAACATTTTATTCGTCTGGATTACACATTCCTTGCTGACTAAAAATTTGCCCAATGCTGGTTGCCATATTTTTTTAATTTGACAGAACTTAATATTTGGCTTTTTAAAAGCAACATTCAGGAAGGATTATTGACGTGTAAGTTCGGTAAGCAATAATTTGCCCTAAACGATACAAATGGATTTACGAAAGTACAATAGTTTGGAAAGATTTGTATAATGTTAACTTGCATTTACATTTGACAAATAATGCCAAGACCCACAAGGTCCAAATTATAAATTTACGAGTGTATCCCCAAATAATGATAATACTGTCCCGCAAAAGTCATCACCTTGAACAAGCGTCCACACCTTTTACAATTTTTAATGACTGTTATGTGTGCATGCGTGCGTGTGTTCTTATTTGTATGTTGTTGTGTGATTATGATATTATGAGTAAAGTAATTGTCCATATCGCGCTGGGGCAAATTGAACAGATTGGTTCATGTAAACGTGCGTTTGAAGCCATTGCCCAGTAATGTCAAAAATATAAGCATCGTAAGGCAAACAGAGTACTGAAGTATTTGAAATATAGGGTGTCTTTAAACAAATAAATATACGGGGAGATTTTAAACTTTAAAAATTTCTAGTCAAAATGACAAGTTATCTGGTCTGAGGGACACTTAAGAGGAAATTGGTCAAAATTGTCAAAAAAGTTCAAATGCGAATTCCCAGTTCCCCTACGAAAAATTAAAGGTCTTGATATGCATACGCATTGACCAGTACACACAGTGTTGGGTTGGGACTTTGAATTTCAATTAATTTGCATTTGACTCTTCGACAATTTTGAAAGATTTCTATTAAGTGTCACTTGGACAAGAAATATTGTAATTTGACTCCTAAAAACATTTTTAGAGTGTACTTAGGCGAGGTTGCTGAGGGAAACAATCATTAATTGTATAAAATTATATCCGAATGGTATTACTGCACTCGGTTAATGTGCGTTGTGCTCATTGTCGATAAGAGGTTTTCGGAATTATCGGCATCACCGAATTGGCAAAAGTCATTCCAAATTTATGGAGACTTTCTAAATCTAAAGAACAAAACATGCGTTGGATATGTATGCATAAAGTATGGGTCACAATTGATAGCACGTTAATACTTTTTTAGGTCGGGTATTAAATTGATCTCAAATGACGAATACTACGGGAACCTAAAACATTTTTGTGATAGGTTAAGCAGAGGGAGGGCGGAAAGACCTCTATTGCCTTACCTCCAATCTTGTAATATTGTCCGGGGAGTTAAAAAACCCGTGCTTACGTTAAAATCATACCAAACAAAATTGTTTGACTCGGAAACTAATGTATACTGGTGTGCTCAAACCTATGCATTGTCAAGAGCAGTAAATAAGCTAAACATTATGGCTATTCATAAATGTGTATAAGGCTCTATTTATGTACCGTATCACAAATAAACTCCTAGGCAACATCTTAAATCAAGCAGATTCGTTTCATAGAACTAATAGATCTTCCCACCTTTTAAACGGGTTTATGCTTTGAAAAGGCAGAGAAGGTCGTCACCATAATTGTTGAGCTGTTAGAAGTATTCTTCCAATTGTCTCCAAATTGAATAAAATCCGTTGTTTTTTTAGCTTGGATTCAGCGTCACATTGGATTCAATGGTGCAATGAAAAGGGGTTGATGTATGGCGAAGAAAGGCCCTTAAGATGAATATAACAAATACATATGAGTTTCCCTTTACAGATTTTAAGGCTTCAGTTAATAGCTATATAAGAAAAGGTGGCAAATGCTGTGGATTCATTTCCTAATAATAAAATGAATGCTTTTATTTTTTTCAAAACTGTTGGAGCTGTTGGGAGTTCAGGTTTGATTGGACGAAGGGACGAGATGGTATGAGCGCGATGTAAAATTGGTCATACTTATATGACCCATAGTCATTTGCTTAGAGGTGAGCCAGTCCCTCGGTGTATTCCTTGTGATTGTGCTCTTTCTGTGAAACATTTATTACTTGAGTGCGTTGATTATGCGCTTATTCGTAGAAAATATTAGTGTCCCAGATTTGAAAACATTATTTCAAGATATTAGGCCTCTTCAGGTTATAAATTTCCTGAAGGAGGCCGATTTGTATAAATATTTTTAACTTTTTAAAAAAGGTTGTGATTAGTATTTATTGTGATGTATCTTTTAAGGTTTGATGTTTTTAAACGTAATATAATGATAAAACGTAATGACACGATATAACACAATTGTGTTGAGTTGTCGTTAAATTTTAATACTCACTCACTCACTCACATTTAACGTGGTTTAATTATAACACTGACTTATTAGCTAGTCACACCATTAAAAAAACAAGGTCCTATCTTGGAATGCTCTACCTTAAGATATCGGAAATGCTAAAAGTCGATACGTATTTAAGAAACATCACATTGTCGTTAACATTCTTAAATATTATATAAGTTATATTCGAATGTTAGTACCTCTCTCGGTTAACATGTGTTTGAAGAAATTTTAAGAAATATTTCAGCTAACCATTGGTGGAATAAAGTTTTTGACATATTTTTTTCAGATCTGAAAACCGTATTAGATGTTGATGTCGGATAGCCATCGATTCAGACTTTCAAGTGAGCGATTGGATTTCTTCAGCGGAAACCAAGTTATTCCAACAAAATCAAGCAATTAACGAGTAATTAACTTGATTAGTATGTAAATACAATAAACTTTGTTTCGGTGGTCAAGATAGGTGCCATCCTGTTGATAACAAATTTGATTGACATAAGAGCGAGACAAGATTTTAGTGTCAAAATATTTATTGCCAGTCAACGAAATATAATGTAAGGTATGATGGAAGCAAGTGCTTAATCGACTTTCACTGTTTTTTTATTGTAAAAATTGACCAAGGTACTAAGGGAGTTACTAAATTTTAGCAGAACTACCCATTTGCACATGTAAACATGTTATGTAAGTATAATAGACGTAGCTGCAGGGTGCATGTTGATAAAAATGCTCTTTTTCTCGGATTATAACCGTTGATTCCAAATTTGAATGAAGCAACTTTGTCATTCTGAGCATGAGATAGGGAAGGGGTAATTTCACCGGGTAAAATTTGTTAAAGGGTTATGGTATGAATCTTCGGACATATGAAATATCCCTTAAAATGACCGTACCAGATGGTTTTTTATGGTCATTGGAGTATTCCTTGAGAAGAATTTAGAAAAAGGAAAACACCATTTTCGTGCTTGACTTTCGAAGCAGAGACGATTTTAACGAAGCCGCCATGGTTATTATTTACGCTATCCTTTTGCCACAAGGCCATGTTAGTCTTGAAATTAAAACACAGCTTTTATTTAGCGTTTTCCTTTAAAATATATAAATGTATCAAAATGGAATACATTGTGCCTAATTTTTATAAAAGAGCCTGGGATATAGTTTTAAAATAAAATTAGGAAATACTTCATCATACAAAGAAGCGCTACTCGGGACATTAAAAGTTACGTAGATTGCTGAAAGGGGGGGGGCCGAGGGGGGGGGGTGGGTGGGGGCGGGGGGGGGGGGGAGGGGGGTGTGGGGGGGGGATGCGGGGGGAGGGGCGGGGGCGTTGGGTGTGGGGGGTAGGGGAGGTGGGGGGGGGTAAAAAAATTAAGGGGGGGGGGGGGGGGTGGGGGGGGGTATTTTTTTAGGGGGGGTGGGGGGGGGGGGGGGGGGGTGGGGAGGCGGGGGGGGGGGGGTGGGGGGGGGTATTTTTTTAGGGGGGGTGGGGGGGGGGGGGAGTGGGGGTGGGCGGGGGGGGGGGGGGGGGGGGGGGGGGGGGGTGGGGGGGCGGGGGGGGGGGTGTGAGGGGCGTGGGGGGGGTGGGGGGGGGGGTGGTGGGTTGGGGGGGGGGGGGTGGGGGGGGGTAAAAAAATTAAGGGGGGGGGGGGGGGGTGGGGGCGGGGGTGGGGCGGGGGGGGGGGGGGGGGGGGGTGGGTGGGGGGGGGGGGGGGGGGGGGGGGGGGGGGGGGGGGGTGAGGGGGGGGGGGGGGGGGTGGGGGGGGGGGGGGGGTAGAGGTGGGGCGGCGGGGGGGGTGGGGGGGGGGGGTGGGGGGGGGGGGGGTGGGGGGGGGGGTGGGGTGGGGGGGGGGGGGGGGGGGGGGGGGGGGGGGGGGTGGGGGGGGGTGGGGTGGGGGGGGGGGGGGGGGGGGGGGGGGGGGGGGCGCATTAGTGGGTTCAAACACTGATCTCTATACAAGGGATTGAGACACATGGGCCTTCGTAATTGAGGCACTGACGCCATATTGGTCATCCAAAAAGAGCCCAAGAGGTGGTTAAGAGCCGGTGCATTTATACAAAATTTGTACATTTTGAAATGTGGATAGCGACAAAACAGACTACAGAGTCGAGCCAATTCATTGAGCTAATTGTATTTGCGCAGATTGGATACATGTCTCTAAAACGTGCACCCGGGATACAACTTCTGTTAAACAGGTGTCTCTGGAATGCTATGTGTTCGGTAGACCATGATGTCGCACGTTGCTCCATTATCTAACATGCAATTACTGTTGTGTCGCCGATCCATGAATAGAGATCAGGGTGGTTACAGTGCGACTGCGATTAAAACTAAATATTACGCGACCCCTTTAAAAATGGTCCAAGTTTTCATGGATTGTTATTGTTTAGGCCAAGGGGGTGAAAAACGCCATCAAACCAGTCGTCCGTGCTGGGACGCTGACATTTTGAATATGCACGATTAATTATGTTGGGTGATTGTGTATAATACATACTGTCAATTCGATACAAAAAATCTCGCAAAAATATCTTGTGGATGTTGGGTGCTTATTGGGTGGTTAAATTGTTGTCTCACCATGGCCACACAACGAATGAAATGACACACATCAGTGTCTTGATTTAAATAACCGCCTCAATGAATACATCTTTCACCTTAAGCGCGTTGCATGATGAGAAAAAAAGAGTAGATGAGCACAATGATCCAGATACACTAGTATTACCCTGGCACCCTCTAACACATACATGTAATTGTATCACTACCGATTAGTGTAAAGCGGCACCCACAGTATGTGGAACAAGCGGAGGCAGCCATTGCTTCTATTGTTGGTTACTCTAGGTTTTCTTTGTGGTCGGCAAAACATGCGAGCCGGTGAATTTCTAAAGATTACGTAACGTTTGCCTCTCTATCTATATAGACCATCTTGTGGTTTAGGCCAATAAAAACCTTTGTTAACACAAAATGATAACTAATAAACCCCTCTTTAATTTTCTCAAATCACTGAGGTTTTTAAAAAGTGTAGTTTTTTGACCCATAATAAACTTCGAACTAACTTTGCTCCTATCCTTGTGTGGCTCAACGAAGGTAGAGTTTCACAAGGATTGGGATTGTGGCAAACTGGCTGAAGTCACGTGATATATTCTCGTTGGCTTCGGTTCGGTATTGCATGCAGGCTGTTGTAAATATACCAAAGAATAAACATGGTAGCTTTCATGATTGCTGCTACAGTTAGTGTACCATCTGTCGAATAAATCTGGATTTTTTTCGAAAGGAATCTCCAATGGCCTGAAAAACCATCTGGTACGTTTATTTAGTGATGTATTGCCGATAGATTCATACCATAAATCATTTAATGTTTCATATGGGATCAAAAGGTGAGAAGTCAGTCTTGATCCTATGGATAGTATCGTTTGCTCTGTCTTAGGATAATTTTTAACACCAGTAGGCTTAAAATGGTTCAAGGTCATCATGGATAGCTTTGAGAATGCACAAATTCTTCTAAAAATGGGTTCAATTTTCGAAATGCTCTTGGAGAAGCATGTCAAATAGTTATGTATTTTGTTTGAGGCTGGAATATAATTAAGGGGGAATTATCGATTGGCCTTCAAAAGTGTACGGGGGATCAGTACTACAGCTACGAGGACTATAAAATACCAGGGGATGATTTGAATCAATCCCAAGAGATAGTAATGGGCCTATACTGTATTGTACTAAAAACATGTCAGTACTGGGGATTAAAAAAGTGTTCAAAAAGTTTAAGAACTTACAAGACATTTCATACCCATGCAAAAATTCCTTAAGTAATAATGCTTTGTGGGCATTAAAGTCAGGTTTTTGTATGTTGTTAAGGAAAGAGGATTTTGTGGGATCACTTGACCTCATTGAGGTGAATTTTCCCAAAACTGGCTGTGTTATTGTGGGATTGACTATCAATACACCCTCTGAGAAGTAATACCGAAAGGAGTTGGATATAATTATTACAATGACACAATGTGTTGGGTGTCGTTTAAATTCTATTACCTTACTTTGCCTTACTATAAAAACACCTACTTGTTGAAATGATATGTTGACTTTGATCTTATACGCAGAAAATAAAGTCCCAGATATGAAAACGTTATTTCAAGATATAGCCTCTTCAGGTGATAAGTTCTGGATGGAGACAGATGTTATAAATATTTAACTGTCTTTTTTAATTACTATTTATGAATGTTGTAATTTGACATTAAAAGTTTTCAATGTTTTTAAGTCTGTCTTTAAAATGTTGATTAATCATGATAATACAATAGACAATTGTGTGGGTGGTGTTTAAATCTAAATACATTGGCCTTACAGTATCTATCAATGTCTTAGTAACCGGGGCTGCCGTACTTGAAGCCACTTGACGGCCATATTGGCAATCCAAACAGAGCCCAAGCAGGTGGAAGAGCCGGTCATTTACGCAAAAAGTGTTCCTATGAAATAGGGATAAACGATAAAACAAAGTACAGATCAAGCCCATTCACAATGAGCTTAATGTATTTTTGCGTTGCGAACGTATGGGATGGCAGGCCATAAACGGTAACCCGAGATACTGTTAAAACTTCTGCATTGTGTTGGGTATACCAAGATGTCCGCCGGTGGGCTTCAGTCATCCAATAACAGTTATACGGCGGCCGGTCCAAAGTTGTAATCCTGATTCAAAATTTTAAAAAGTTGGTATTTTTTTTATTTTTTGTATTTGTTTGAAAATTCTAAGACTGGAAAAATATCTAGAAAGGGCAATTGTGGGAAAAATGGATGCGACCCGTGGCGATTGCGTATTCAATTAGCAGTTCAGAGTGACTATTACGTAATCGGTGACCGATCTACTGCACTGAACGTCGTGTCGTTGTGTGTGTGAGTAGAGAACAAACACATTCTACAGAAAATCATCAATTTTTAATTCAAAATAATGCTAATTCCAAATGTCCATTACCACTCCGATATGTTGTTGCAGCATAGCTTCCCTCTAACAGTCTAAAACGGAGCGAAAAAATAAGATGTAGGTTGGAAGCTAGTCGCGTGAGATACCTTGATAAGTCCTCTCACAAAATGAGCAAGTTTTCGAGCACCTTTCAACGCCCCATGGAAACGCATGAAACATAGACCACGTCGCTTGGCACCATTTGATGAGTTCGCACTTAAGTGACTACCGGTTGGGACGACGCCGAAATGTGTATACCGAGGCCGGGGGTTGTGACTGGTTACAGGCCTTCAGAAGTGTGAGTTTTTGGAAAAGTTCTGATGACAAGCTACAGCTGGGTGTTTGTTGATTGTGAATCAGATGTGTGGTGGTGAAGATAGGGATTTTTGAAAAAATTCGCGATTTTTTTTCTCCACAACGAAAAATATTCCAGGAAAAAGAAAATCAACAAGATATGCTAGATTACAGTATTGAGCAGGGAATTTATTTGTATTTTTTTACAAGCAAATTGATCACTAACAGCGCGCGGAAAAGGAAAAAAAAAAAAAAAAAAAAAGAAGGACCTAATATGGTAAGTAATGTGTAAAGTGCCACCAAGAGAAACCGCTTACACGCCAAACTTGATGCTGGAAATGGCATACTATGCGGAATGTGGCGCTCGCGTGGCGGCGAGGTACTTTAATGACAGTTGTTATGTAAAGATCGCAAAAATAATAGTTGTATCAGTGAAATATGGAGTATGTAATACATGCCTATATGACATACATTAATTCGATTTGTGCCGGTATTGTGGGGAGGAAAGGCCCCGCTTGTAGCGAGGTATGGGCTTCGCTGTAGGATGAAGCATTTAAAAACCAATGCATTTCCATTATAATCTGCCGCGAAATTTACACTTGTTGATTAGACCTACTGTTCTGTCGATGTCCTTATAGCAGGTCCCTCAATTGCTTCTGAAGGATATGCTTATTAATTAACATTAGGACGGGGCATGCATTATTTACACCAGTAGAAATGGAGGATAGAAACTTTTTTCGACGAGAAAGGTCGCATTCCCTCACGCTTCCGTAAAACAAATGAAAAGTTGAAAGTCATTGTTCTCCTCGCATCTTGATGAAAAATTTCATGTGCACTCTCTCGCTTACAAATATCTTTGCATTCCCCTCAAATTCCTCAATTCCCCCTGGCGCAAATCATGACCCTGCCCTTAATTTTCACGGGGGGGGGGGGGGGAGGCGGTGGCACTCCAACATGAATTTCATAGGGTTGTGTTGTAATGTTTTTGTAAGGGCTAGCGATTTCAAACCCAGCGGCATTCGGTAACCATGGAAAAAATAGGTCTTTGGGTGAGGTTAGACAGCCAAATTGGCACATAACTAGGTGTTATTTGGACAAAAAAGATGCTAAATACAAAAAAAGTCGGAATTTTCAAAAAGAGTAGGGGTTATTTTGGTATTGTCAAATTTTCAAAAATTCTCCACAAAATAGTGGCCTTTGGGTGAGAGTGGCAAAACCTTTAAAATATGGCATCTTTGGGGGACAATGATGCTGAAAAGGGGTCTAAAACAGCCTTATATACATTTTGCGCATTTTGATAAAAATATGTAAATTAGGGTAATTAAATAAATTTTCAACTCATTATGTACAAAGTTGCGTTTTGAAGGTTGGACGAAGAACGCATGAAATTAACAGATTGAGAGCTTGTAACTTCTACAAAATGCAAATTTAAGAAAATATTTTCTTTTTTTAAATTTGCTCATTTTTTGCAACAATATGAAAATTAGGCATAGTAGCGTTTCATACAAATCACTCTCTTCATAGTTGTGGTGGTTAAAGGTCTTAAGGGGGAAACCATAAAAATTTCAGACTGATAGCTTGTAAACTTCTCACAAAAGCAAGAAAATACAAACTCTTAAATTTGACTTTTGGTTAAAATTAATTGTTATTAGGCCAATGTAAGAGCATATTAGGATCATTGTTCCTAATTATGTTTGTAGGTATGATCATAGAAAAATTCCTGGAAATTTTCAGATTGTTTGCATTGTGATTTTAAAAAAAATGCAATTTTGCTCATTTTTGGTAAAAATATGATATTAATTAGGGTAAAGTAACGCTATCGAATAGACTGTTGCTGCAAAACTCTGCTATGAGTGTCTTGTATTAAGAGAAATCATGCAAGTGCAAAATGATAGTAAGTTTTTAAGGAATTGAAAAAACAAAAAAACACGCGTTTTTAACCTAATTTTAAAAAAAAAAAAAAAAAAAAAATTTTCCTCAAAAATTATTCAAATTTGTTGTAAATGGAAGAGATAAATACTGTAATGTTATGTAATCTGTAGGATGAAGCATTTATAAAACCAAATGCATTTCCATTATAAATCTGCCGAAATTTTACACTTGTTTGATTAGACCTACTGTTCTGTCCTTATAGCAGGTCCCTCAATTGCTTCTTGAAGGATATGCTTATTAATTACATTAGGGGACGGGGCATGCATTATTTACTCCAGGAGAAATGGAGGATTTAAACTTTTTTTTCGGCGAGAAAGGTCGCATTCCCTCCACGCTTCCGTTAAAAAAATGAAAAGTTGAAAGCTCATTGTTCCTCCTCGCTTCTTGATGAAAAATTTCATGTTGCACTCTCTCGCTTACAAATATCTTTGCATTCCCCTCAATTCCTCCATTCCCCCTGGCGCAAAATAATGACCCTACCCTTAGTTAATTTTCACGGGGGTTTTTTTTTTTTTTTTTTTTGGGGTGGCACTCCAACATGAAATTCATAGGGGTGTAAGGCTAGCGATTTCAAACCCAGCTGCATTCGGTAACATGGAAAAATAGGTCTTTGGGTGAGAGACAGCCAAATTGCCCATAAATAGGTGTTATTTGGACAAAAAATATGCTAAATTATCAAAAAAAGTAGGAATTTTCAAACAGTAGGGTTATTTTGGTGTCAATTTTCAAAATTCTCCACAAAATAGTGGCCTTTGGGTGAGAGTGGCAAACCTTTAAAAATATGGCATCTTTGGGGGACAATGATGCTGAAAATGGGGGTCTAAACAGCCTTATATACATTTTGCGCATTTTGATAAAAATAAAGTTTCGACTCATTATGTACAAAGTTGCGTTTGTACAGGTTGGAAGAAGAACGCATGAAAATTACAGATTGATAGCTTGTAAACTTCCTACAAAATGCAAACTTTAATAAAAAAATCCCTCAAATATGCTCATTTTTTGCAACAATATGCAAATTAGGCCTATGTAGCATTTCATACAACTCACTCTCTTCATAGTTGTGTTGGTAAAGGTTTGAAGGGGAAACCATAAAATTTCAGACTGATAGCTTGTAAACTTCTCACAAAATGCAAGAAAATAACAAAACTCTTAAATTTTGAACATTTTTGGTTAAAATAATTGTTTATTAGGCAAATTTAAGAGCATTAATTAGGCTAATTTGGTTCATAATTATGTTTGTAGTATGCTCATAGAAAAATTCCTGAAATTTTTCAGATTGTTTGCATTGTGATTTTAAAAAAAATGCAAATTTTGCTCATTTTTGGTAAAAATATGCTAATTAGGGTAAAGTAACGCTATCGAATAGACTGTTGCTGCAAAATTCTGCTATGAGTGTCTTGTATTAAGAGAAATCATGCAAGTGCAAAATGATAGTAAGTTTTTAAGGAATTGAAAAAACAAAAAAACACGCGTTTTTAACCTAATTTTAAAAAAAAAAAAAAAAAAAAAATTTTCCTCAAAAATTATTCAAATTTGTTGTAAATGGAAGAGATAAATACTGTAATGTTATGTAATCTGTAGGTACATTTATCAGGAACATAACCTAAATAAATCAAGTGTATACCTTTTATCATTAATTCCTGTACATATTTTGTGTTGAAGAGGACAATACCATGGTGCCATGGCACAAAGAAAGAAAAGAAAAGACTGGTACTTTGACCACTGCGTCTCCAAATGACTTAATGTACGAGCACAAAAACTGTTGAATAAATTTGACGGAATGTCCGATTTCAAAAATTCGAAGTGTTCGAGTTGCTGAAGAGTCTCTCTTTCACCTACAATACATTTTAAACCACGGATGCAGACAATTATTTTCACCTGGAACTGCCTCCTACTAATTCAATGTTCGTGTCGCGAGTACCGAAGTATCAGTAAGTACCCGAAAAAATGTTCAAATTTCTCGTTAGGTTCGATAGGTCCAGACCCAATTACGATACATGTTCAAAACAAAACAAAGTAACGGACCCTCTGTGCAAAAATTCCATATAACCCCTTCGTTTTCCGGAGATATTTGAGATTTAGTTTCATTTACACACCATTCTCTATGAGGAACTGGTAACGTTTATCTTGGCGCAGTACACCAATTAGAAATCTTTCGAGAATTACGATCTCGCAGGAAAGGTAATCCCGACGTGCCTTCGCCAATTCTGGCAGAGACCCAATTATTCTTTTTCTAGCATTTTTTAAAAGAGCGGATAGCATCAAAACCTGATCAGCATTTTATTTATTTTCCCACGTGGGTGACAATATTGAGTCATACTAATATATAGTTTATATTTCTTTTTTAAATAGTTTATTGGTTTTTAAATAAATGGTTTTGTTTATGGAAACTCTGAGCAGTGTGTCAATTATTGGGTGTATCAACTAGAATTTCGCGGTTTCTCGGCTTTCACTTTCCGGAGGTTTGGGTTGGTTGGTTCCTTTCGGAACCTTATTCGGGCCGGCTTTGGCGACGGAAGGGGGGCCTTTTGTGGACTGACAGTTAAATGCAGACCGAGGCGCCGGTTAGGGTGGCTCTAATTTTTTTTTTCAGGTATGGTATGTGCGGCCCGATGTCCGAACTTGGGAGCTTGGGAACTTGTGTCCCAAGGTTAGGGTCTTAGGAACTGAAATTTGGTGAAATTTGCGGATGGAGCCGAAATTGCTAAAAGTCAGCTTTTGAGGCAAAGTTTACCAAAAGGAGACCTTATGAAACTGAATTGTACTTCAAACGGGGTCTCGGGACACAGTTTATAGCTAGTAAAGATATTGTGAATTTTACAATATCTAACTGGCATTTGCCAACCAAAATAGGTAATAATTACAGTTACTCTAAAAGAAAATTTAATTTGAAAAACTCTTGGAATGGTGTAGTCGGTGATGTAATATTAAAGAGCTTGGGAATATTAGGGATAAAAAAGCACTGATGACCACACCAAACCTAGCAAACTTGCAAATAATGTATACCATCTTTTAAATATAAATTATATTTATTATTACGCTCGGACTATTAGTGGTAGAATGAATGGGCGTTATAATACTGTAAAATTTACACAAGTACAGATAAACGACGAAGAGCAGTACAATTAATGTACTTCATAGTTTACATTCGTAACCACTCAAATGGATAACGTATTTTTACACACATAGTGTGTGCAGGGGGATCCTGGAGCAGTACATCCAGGAGAAATGCATTTCCCATTGGAATGAATCGGCAAAAACCTCTGCACAGGCCCAATATATAGCTCGAAGAATTGATATGAGTGAAGAAAAAAATAAAATATTGATCACGTTAAGAAAATCAGGGAGTGCCAATTTGGAGAGAAGTCAGCCATTTGCCGGCTTTTCCAAGTGATGCACTAGACAGTTTAAACAAATGCTTTTATGAGTTAAAGACACTATCAGGGCTCCTAGACGAAGAGTCAAAATATTTGAAATTTGCAGAAATAGCTTAAAAGTGAAAAGCTTAGTAGGTTGCACATTCTAATAAATTATCTTTTCCAACTGAAAAATTGACAAAAAATTAAGAAAAAGCAGGGTTCAAAGATGACGAATTCTCCATTCAGTTACGTGTGGTATATAGTAAATGTCCGACTGCGCTGCGGAAAGTAATGACAAGTAATGACTAAACTATCAAATTTTGGCCTTATTACGTTGCTATCGGGTCTTAGCACTTGCAGGGTATGTTAGGACACCTGAATTTGTCACAGCCATGGAAATACCAGACTGTTTGATGATTTTTTTTCGATTTTTGATTTAGCAAATCACTGATAGTGCCTTAAGAATAGACCAAATTGTTAAAACAATAAAATGGTGACTGGGATACATTTTTTAGAATTTTGTGGTTGCCCCTTTCGGACATGTATGTCCCCATTCGTTTGTACATAGAATGAATTATCAAATCTCATCTTTATTTGTTCATCATAGCGAATACGCAAAAACAATATGATATAAATAATTATGTAAATAATGAAAGTACAGTGAAAAAATAATCAGGTTTAAAAACAGGAAATCATGAAATGGGAGTGGCTTTAAATTATTAAGAATGCAGAAATTTCTTTTTAAAATATGTGAAATTAACTAATATTAAAAACACTAGAATGACTATGATAAAACCAAAATATTACTCACGTAAGTATCAAGTCACATTCAATTTACACACACAAACGGGACACACACAACCCCAAATACAAAAATTCGCCAAACACCCACCATACACACACGGGCGCCCCCCGCGGCTAAGTCCCGAAACGCCCCCCCCCCCCCGATTTTCCTTAACTGGGCTCTAATTCTATAATATTAGGTACCACGCGGAGTTAGAGTTAGTCATTTCTATTGGTATCAAAAAAATGAAGTTTACCTACATTCACAATATGAAGTCACTATGACATCATAAGTTGAATATTAAAGTATGAAAATAGGGTAGGTGGGAAATGATTATTTCGCAATTTACTGACGCAAAACACAAAATGTTTTGTTGAACTTAAAAGGGCCCAGATCTCAAAATGACCCAAATATCAGGTATAGCTTTGTAATTCTCAGCTCACTACTTTCAATCTACACGTACAAGGTCATCCAAAGACTTAACCAAATAGGCTTAATGTCATGTTTAAGATATCAAAATTGGGCTAATTTCTTCTCATTTACAACATTTTTCTGGTTAAACTAACGTTGTCCACAGCAAAACAAATTATTTATTTTTTTCTATAGTTCGCACGTAGGCCTAAACATGTCAATAGATTCATGCATGCAATATAAAAACATCGCACGAAAGCCCGTTTGTGTGCTTTATTTAAGTGCCCTAAATAGGTGATTATCTTGGAGATTGATCATGCGACGATTTCACCATATACCATAACGCGTAGATGAGGTATTTAAGACTGAATCATGTACAGATAATGAAGTTACAACCTTTAATACGATACCAGCGTTTATTGGACAATTTGACACATGTATTGTGGGATATTGGATGAATCGATTCTTCCAACGTGGACATCTCGCAAACGAGCTATGAAAGTAAGGTGTGCGATTTTTCCCATTTAGCTTTCGGGGGTTGCAACGGCACACCCCAAGCAAAAATGTCTCATTCAAAATAATCATATCGTATTCTCCAGTTAAAAAAAAAAAATATCCCTATATTCATGTAATTATATAAGTTTATATAAATTATATTACAAACAGTTATAAAAGGCAAAACCTTAAAACGTATGCATAGATTGCCCTCGGCCCATTTCATAATAAAAAATACACCCATGCAACCAAGTAACGAAGCCGAGAACAGGAAACAGCATAGGCATTGAAGAAGTGGGAAAACATTCTCGCGAAATAGGTTAACACTCTGACTTACGCAGATTTATTCCTTCTTCAAAAAACACTTTCTCTGCAACAGATCTCTCAAAAAAATCATTAAGAATTCCGAATTTTGATGAAATATTTTTTTCAAGATTTCCGATATATGCATTATTGATTCAAATCATATACCTTCTCATTCTACATACCGTTTCTATCATCCCTACAAAGTCCAGGCAATTTGCGTGGTCGAACCTAAACAAATAAGTTAAGTAAACAAATGCTACACTATATAAGGCAACTCGCACGACGACGAAAGCAATATGAGGGGCGTCCCGCCCTCATAACAACACATCTTGGTACTATCAATCCTCTCTGGTGGAGTAGATATTGTGTGTGGTTTGGTGGTACACCTACGAGACAAAACATCTGACATGCTTCGCTTTTGTCCATCGGAGGCATCACTGCATAACGTCGCAGGCTGTTGTGTGCGGGTGCCCTGACAGGCTGCAGATAATACGATCCGAAAATCCTGCGTCATTTAGGGCAACAATAGATGTGGCTCGGATTGAGTGATTAGTGTACACCTGGCTGAGGCCTGTTGCCTTTGAGATATCCTTCATCAAGTTGCCAATGGTGTTGTGACCTAGTAGGCCAAGAATTTTAGTTTTAACGTGGAAATTTTGGGAACAAGCTGTGACATGTTAGGATTGGGCAGAATGTGTCTAGAATAACATACTAAAAGTCCCCTAAAATCCTCTTTGAGCTTTTCAGAAATAAGGGGGCAAAGTGGTACAGGGGTAAAATTACAAAATATTAGAATTGTCCTTAAATGTGTTCCAACATTTTGTTCATGTCCCAAGGATCAATAAAAGGTATAGTTTTGCCCTATCTACAACCTGTAGTTTCAGTACTACAGACCTAAATATTCAAGGTCATCCTGGGGGTAAATATTTCAAAATGATCCAATTTCATTGAAACCAGATTCAAATTGCTCGTAGAGTCATATTAAAACAGAAAAGTCAATTCAAATCACCTACATGGATTCAATATGGACATATAAGAGCACGAAAGCAAGTTACCCCCTAGAGCCTGTAGAACCCCATCACACTTGGCCTGTAATGTAATTTTGCAAGTAATGACCACCCTGTTTTTAATTATTTCATTCGGGTTCATGTAAAAATAGATGAAGGAATTGACACATCTTTCAGAAGAATCCGACCATTCTGAAAATTTACCCCCAGGATGACCTTGAGCCTGTTTTTTACATATAGTTATAAACTAACAAGCCAGATAGGGCAAATCTATACTTTTTTAAATCCTTGGGACATGACAAAAATGTTGGAACACATTTAAGGACAATTGAAATATTTCGTAATTTTTACCCCTGTACAAACGTGCCCTTATTTCGAAAATGCACAGAGAGGATTTTTGGGGACTTTTAGTATATATTCTAGGACACATTTCTGCACCAATTCTGACATTTTCAGCTTGTTCCCAGAAATTTCCACCTTTCCATTGTTTATTTATTAATACTCTGGCCATTAGTGGTACATTGTCATACCATATGGATGACTTTGAAGTGATGGTTTCTTTGGGCGTGATAGAAGAAATCACATGCCGGGTGTAACTTTGACATGTACAGCCTGAAGGCTTTCACAGGACAGTGGTTATCACCTGTTGCGTAGAGCCTTTTGTCCTGTTGGTAGCTTTCATTCAGTGTTCCAGGGTGTTTTTTTCATGTTCATTGTATGTCATAGTAACATACTCAAGGCCAGTTGCATCATTCTTGATCTCAAATGCGTCTTTCTGGAGCGGAACGTAGCCCCGACCTCCCTCTTCTGCAAATAAGTACTGCATACTGAAAAAAACAAAACCCATCTCTGTAGACTTGCTGGATCTTTGGAGGAAAGCACTGACCCACTAAATAGCTTTTGAAGATCCTCACTGCTGATTGGTGGATAGTGTGTTGCTGTATCTTGCCATCTCTTTTACCTTGTTTTCAGCGTACCATCAAAACACATTGTTGGCTGCCTGAAATTGCTCATTTCTGATGATGTTGATTGTTCTGTTGAAGGGTGGTGATGAGATATGGCGTTGAAGTGCAGCTCTGATGTTGCAAAGACTGGACTTTGAATATGCTTGGCCATTTTCCTTGCGTACCTCACCATAGAACTGTCTGAGAAGTAAACACAGGACGTCAGATGGCAAATGTTCAAAGTTCTCATCCTTGTTCTTGGACTTGCACCATTCTGTTTTAAAAAAAAATAACAATATAAAAACATTAACTAATTTCTTTTCATCCCCACCCTGACCAATTTTATATTTTGTTTTTCCTAATTGGCTTGGTAACTGTTTTGTATTTTTTGTGCTTGGGTATCATTTAATAAATATACATTCACACACAATTTTTCAATCAACCCAATCGTTTGGTGAAGTAAGCCCTCTGTTTTTTTTAATATTTTATTTTTTTTATTTTTTTTATTTTTTTTATTTTTTGTCTGTTTGTGTTTTTGTGTTATTATTGTTGTTTACACTATTGTATTGATGTTATTTTGTATGATTCCCCAATAAGCATCTGCTATGGAAATAACCCGAATAAAAAAAACAAAATAAAAAATGCAAAAAAACTAACAATTCCTCACCGATTTTTTAAACCATCTGGACAAGAAACATGTTAATTATTTTATTTGGCCTCCTGGGACTAATGTTAATATATTTCACCTTTCATTATAATATTGTGTTATTATAATTTATAAATAATGTTTATTGCTGTTTGCATTATTGTATTGATGTTGTTATTTTGTATGATTCCCCAATAAGCATCTGCTATGGAAAACCCAGAATCAAAAAACAAAATAAAAAATTGCAAAAACAACAAATAATTCTTCCTTGATTTTTTTAATGATCTGGACGAGAAACACATTAATTATTTTGCTTGGCCTGAATCATAAAATTTCTTGATACTCATTTTAATATATCAGCTTTCATTAAATAGTGTGTTACTAGTCCGTTCAGAACCAGACCTGAGCGCGCAGCGCGAGGTCTGGGAAAGAGTGTATTCAAAATGCTTCAGTATTTCATTCCGTCAAATGAATAGGATGCGAGAATTTTTTTTAAATCGCAGTTTAGCCCCCAATTCCCCGGGTATATTTGAAGCATTTGGTTCTCGAAACGGAATTCTAGAAATACCTGAGACTATCCTGATTCGAATATTCACTCTAATTACAGATTTTTTACTCTTTCATGTCAAAATCCAACGAATAATTTTGCTTCTCAAAGCCATAAAATGTCTTCCAGTGCGGATTAACAAACGCTGACGTCACGGTTAACTACGCTGGTTCCATGTAGTCCATCTAGAAGGACTCTCGTTTTCCCACTGACCTCCGCCAACCGAGCGCTGAGGGGATTGGAATTTAATTATTCTCCACCACTTAAAAAATCGGCACCTTTAACATGCGGTTTTATTCCGTTAACGTTGCCTAATTCGTAGCCTGTGGCAGAATACTAAATTTCTTTCCGTCGCGAGTGGTAGGTCACAGGGGGATGGACACAGGAGGAACGAGGCGAGGGTCCTTCTAGATGGACTATGCGAGACGGGTCAGTTGATAGGAATTCCTAGTGCAATACGGTTTCGTGGAAAATTTCTTTAACAGAAAAGCAGATAGGACATAATTGCTACTGGTGCTTTGGAATAAAGTTAGAAAGAGTTAACAGATTCAATGCATCTGTAGGGAAACTCGAAATAGAGTAAATTAAGTTAAACTAAAACTTTCGCCAATAGATCATTGCTCACCCTTTCCGAGGTGAGCAGTTGATCACTATTGTGTTACTATAAATAATGTTATTGTTTATTGCTGTTTTACACTATTGTATTGATGTTATTTTGTATGATTCTCAATGCTGTTACTGTAACTTTTTTACCTTTGGAATTAGGAATTTAAACCCCAACTTTTTTATGGGGGAAAGTTACTGTTAACGATTTGTCTCTCTCTGGTGTAAACATTTCCGTATATTTCGACATACAGTACAATTTAATGAATTAGGACCCCCCCATTGTTTACAAAGTTACCGATGAGTGTCAAGGTTAAGGGATTCCCTAATCTGGGATTCCCCAATGATGTAAACAACCATGCGCTGTAAAACTGTACGTGCACGCACAAGTGACAAGACGCTGGTTTTAGTACTGGAGTGGGGGGGGGTTTATGCATCGATTTTTGGTTAATCGGAAGTGCATTTGTTTTTACCTTTAAGAAGACGAACTCAAAGAGGTTCTATATAGATAGAGAGGCAAAAACGTACGTAATCTTTAGAAATTCACCGTCTCGCATGTTTTGCCTACAACAAAGAACATAGAGTACAACAAAGGAGCAATGGCTGCCTCCGCTTCTTCCACATACTGTGGTTGCCGCTTTGAATATACACAATGGTAAAGTGATACAATTAAGTATGTGTTAGAGGTGGCCAGGTGTAAATCATAGTGTACCTGATCATTGTGTGCTCAGATACATTTTTTTCTCATAATGCAATGCGCGCTTAGGTGAAAAGATGTATTCATTGAGGCGGTTATTTAAATCAAGACGACTGACGTGTCATGTCATTCGTTGTTTGACCATGGGTACAAAATTTACCACCATAGCACCCACATCCAACAACTGAGATTTGACGGATTGTTTGTATCGAATTGACATTATGTGTGTATACAAGCACCCAAACTAATAATTATTCCGTGCAATATTCAAAATGTCAGCGCCCAGCACGGACGACTGGTTTGGATGGGTTTGCACCCCTGGAACGAACGGCACCACGCAGCTCCGGGTCATTGTTTTTTTCTCATGTCTTCCATCTCAATGCGGCTTAGCTCATCCTCAGTAACTGAAGCGAATCGCCGCTTGGACCCGGCTTTGATGGGTACGCTGTAGGGGCCGGATGCTGTGCACGCCTTATGGAGCTCCGAAGCGTGTGGGCGCAGGGACGTCCCCTTCTGTTTTCACAAGTTTTGCTCCATAAGTTCTAGAGTCCTTATTATGTCATCGTCAGTGACGTTATCCCACAAGGATTGTACGTCTGTGAACCAAACTCGAATGAGTTTGTCCGCTGAATCATCACGGTCATCCATTATTGTTGTTGTCAACGTCAAAATAATACGGGATACAATGATATTACTGCTAGCTTTCAGTTACAATAGAGACCATTGCACGCAATTTTTATCGTACTTCATGTAATCACTCCGCATAAAATCGAGACAGAGCGTATTTTATAATCAAAAATATTAAAATAACAATAATACGTTACTCAAGCATCCACATTTATAGTTAACAAAATCCAGGAGTGTAAAGGAATGCGTTTATTATTGGGGTAGTGAGATTTCGCGGATTTTTTATATTCCCTATTGTCATAAATTTTATCGCAATAACTCCCGCAATAATCCTGGATATTGGGACAAGAAATCTTACTGGAATGTTAAAAAAAATATTGTTTACATCCCTCACTGGCAAAATAGGCACATTTATAGGTGATACCTGTTGCGAGGCATGAGTGTTGTTATTGTGATTGTTATTTGGTTCGCATTTTGGTCATGGTCACTTCCCGCATCGCTGCCAAGTTTTCATTTGTGGAAGTCGCCATTTTGAAATGACCGCCCTTACGAAAGAATATCGTCCATGTTCAGGGCCCCCATCAAGTGCAATTTGCCCTTGTTGCTAGTACACGTCATACGCGGAGGTCATTGTTGGGCTGTTTATGACATACACGCGGAGGTCATTGTGAGATATCAATGACCTGCGTCGTAGATGCGTATATTTATGTAACAACAGATTTGATTGGTACCGCATTAACAGGGTTATGAATTGACAGTATTCACTCTCAAGAGGGAAATTTACCCCAACAATGCACTAGGCCCTAGAACGCTTCTTAGAGTGATTTTCACTTTCACATTGAGAGAGTATCACCTAAAATTATTACGCCCAAATCAGCACGCTTATGGGCAAGCAGAACAATTCTCTTAATTCAACAGACGAAGCGGAAATGGCGTTAAACACAAAAACGCACGTTAGTTATAGACCGGCAGCCCAGAAGGTTTTGATCAAACGAACGAGATCTGAATACGGGAAAATTCAGAGAAAACTATACAACTTTTGCAAATATGATGTCTGGCCGGAGAACTACGTTGCTGCCCCCAAGGGAGGAGTAAAGTACTATGGGGGGTCAAATTTGTGAATTGCTCTAAATCTTTGAAAAATATTAGCTCAAATTTATAGCTCATAACCAGGAGTAAAAAAGTAATTGGGTCACATGTGTGGGCTCCTTTATTTTGGAAAATAGGCTAAAGTCATTTGGTTTATTCAGAAAGGTCAACGTTACACTGTCAGATTACTGTGGTAGAAAATATATTTTTTTTAATGATTACGATTTAAAAATCTGCTTTTTCATTTGCTAGGTGGATTCCCTTTAATAGGGAGGGGTATAATGTCCCCATCCCCATAGAGTTCTATAGGGAATTTTTTATCCCTCCCATTATAACAAGAAGATGCCGAAAGTGCAAAAGCATTTCGAATTTGGAATCAGTATCATTGAACCTTTTTTAAAAAAAATCTTTTAATAAAGAAATATACGGTATTGCAAAGGGTGACCTTCTTGAACAAACAAATGACCTTAGCCTATTCCCAAATTTCTTGGAAAGGAGGGCAACACATGCTGTGAACCAAGTGATTCTTTTGACTCCTGGTTACATGAGGAATAATTTGAGATATTTTCATAAGATTTACGCAGTTACAAACATGACCCATAATCATTTACCCTTCTCCTGGGGCCACTTGCAGCAGCGGGTATCCGACTCTCCGGCAGACATTCATATTGCCAAAAGTTATATTTTCTCTGATTTTTTCCCGTGTTCAGATATGGTATCTCGTTCGTTTGTCAAAACCACCTGGCTGCTGGGTTCGTCCGCGAAACTGAAATCGTAAGTATATACGTACCTTTTGCTGAGCGCTTGTTACGATGTCTACAAGTGTGACTCGGGCGTCGCGAACAAGGAACGTGTAGACCAGTCGTAGGAATACCTTTTCGCAAATTGGATCATTAGTACGTGTTCTTCGATTGGGGCATTCGTGGGTGCAATTAGGTACGAGTCGGTGTGATGCGTTCTAGTAATAATTGATTAAGATTTTAGAAGCATACGCGTATGTTGGGGGTTAGGCAGACTTATTGAAAGGGTTTAGTACTCGGGACTACCCCCGCATAGGAATTCTGTGGTTGATGAGAACCGCGTTAAAATTGGCTTGTTATTATTAAGCTGTGTACTTCGATAGGTATTAGATAGACTTACACCGGTACAAGAAAATGGATTCAGAACTAAAGAGGGCGGCTATTTTTTTCTCATTAGGAGTCATTCTTATAGGTTGGAAAGACAAAAAAAAATATTTTATTTAAAAAAAATTGAAAAAGCCAAGATATAGTGTCAAAGCCAGTAAAATAAATTAATTATTGAAATATCAGGCAAATCTAATTCAGGTTCTATGAATGGACTTATCTTAATTTGACAAGAAACTTCAAATGACTTGAAAAAGAAAACATACTCTCAACTTATCTATTAATGCCGCCAAAAGTGACGCAGCCTGTCCTACATACCCCTAAAAATTAAAAATATAAGTTACAAACTATTGGTCTTTGCACAAAAACATAAAATTATATCACTAGTCTGTTTTGTTCGTGCAAATTTTGACACCTTTCTTGCGCCATTGTGATCAATATCGCCAACAAATGGCCATTTTACGAAAATGTGTCACATTTTTCAAAGTTGCAACTTCAACATTATTACAAGGTTACAAGACACAACCCTAATAATACATGCATCAGGCCTGTATTAATTGTACCACAACTCACGGGAAGAATGCATGGGGGGGTGGGTCGTTTCACTGAATGTCAATCATATTGCTATACGTTTTAATGCAACTTTTAAAAAGGAGAATTTTGCTTATGATTGGTCTTGGGTTGCAACATTTATCGCAAATTGGCAAGAAGGGTATCAAATTTACTGAGAAAACGAACTATTGATATAATTTTTTATGTTTTGCTGCAAAGGACCAATGGTTGAACCTATGGGGGTCTTTAGACAAGTGCGGCGTTTACTTTTTTTGGGGTCCTTATTAATAAAACCTATATACCTATCAACTACATTGAATAAATCTCAAATGACCTTAAACATGAAACGCACACTCAATTGCATTGAATCTAATCTTTCACGTGGTAACAAGTTCTACAACCGCACATTGTGGAACATTAGAGAGTAACCCCTTTAAGTCGCCTCTTCACCTGCAGGGGGGGGGGGGATCGTGCCAATCTGAGCCCCGAACCCGCAGGGATCCCTTTAGTCGCCTCTATACGACATGCAGGGAAACTGGTCTAATTCCAAACCCCGAACCCGCCAGGGGGTGACAAATTAAGATCTTCCCCTCAATTTGTTGATTGTGGCTGCTAGTGATTTCCAATAGTGTTCCTTGCTGAATATATGCTACCTGCTTAGGGTAACTTCATGAACTTTCCCATAGTTTTGATGACCATGGTGGTATCCGGGACCATCCACAAATCTCAACTAAATTCAAAATAACACCCACAGCATCGTCCACACCTTCCTTTGTGCTTGCTTTTGTGTATCAATAGCACTAGTGTTAGACTCTTCCCTTTGTGTCGCCCAACCTTCCAGAGAAAAGGGTTACAAAGTTTCCACAAACATCTATGCCTTACCCATAAACATTGTCCACCCTGGAACCTGCCTATCGACTTTTGAAGATGGATTACTTACTGAGTGTACTGTTAAAATATCATTAAACATGGAACTCCAACTTTAAAACGACGTTTTTTCAATATTTGCAATCCACAACAGTTAAACGTTTTTACAGTTATTTACGTTTCGAGTCCCTTCTGACGTTAAAACGACTTTTTTAGAACATTTTTAACATGTGGTGGGATGCCTTGCCCGAGTCTGGACTCTGGTCCGCTTTTGGTCAACTGTCGAAACAACACTTCATTAGACTAAATTGCACCATTAGTATACATATTCTTTAAAAATATGTATACTAGTCATTTGCAGTTGCTACTGAAACGTAAATAGACTTGACTTAGCAATAATGGGGACACACTACACACTTTTGATCCCAATAAACCATTTATTTAAATGAAAATAATAAAACCTAAAAATATTAACATACTCTTATATCAGCCTGTCATGTCACTATAAGATCGTTCTGATTTATCCACTCATGCAGGACGTTCAACGATGTATTGTGAAACCTGAGAACGGTTGGTTCTTGCTAGTCATTTTATATCGCATGTATTATGCCAGTAATGGAGTTAGGACACTATGAGCTAGTTAAAATCTCAATTCGCTTGGCACAGTTCCGTAGCTTTCATCACCAGTGTATTTAGCAAATACACCCCTGGTTTTGGGGTATGATAGATGATACCCAGAGCACACAAGGTCAGGTCCTGTCAATGTATGTACAAGGACAACTCTCTGAACTGTGTCCTAGGTAGATGGGATTGTAACTCTAGGGAGGATAGATGGGGCAGTACATGTTTCGTAAGGACAAAAAAACCGTTTGGTGCAATAGTAGGCCAAAAAAAATAAAGCGGTTTTTTTAAATGTTTACAAATTTTTAAAAAGATGGGCCAAATGGTATGTCAAAACAAAACAAACCATTTATTTTTTTTATTTTTTTTATTTTTTTTATTTTTTTTATTTTTTTTATTTTTTTTATTGTTTTTAAAATGATTTTTTTAATCTCTGAGGGCATTTGTCTAAAAAAAGTATTTTTCTCAGTAAAATTAAAAAAAAAGATGCGGTAAAAATGGTACGTGCACCAAACCAAAATGGCGCGGGCTGCTGAAAAACAAACTTTTTTCTTTTGCCTAATAAATTGGTCAATAGTATCAAATTTCCGATAGCCGTTCTATTCTTGTCTACAAACACTGTCAATCCCAGTGTATTAGGTTTTTTGTCGTTTGTAAGGGTTTTAGGACACTATTAGGGGTTCCAGTTGTTCACCTTCACAGTAAAGGGATAAAAAGCTACAAATTCATTCCTGCAAGAACGATAAATAAGATCATAAAGCATAACGTATTATGGTAGTAGATCGGCAAAAATGAAGTCGCCATTGTTTAACCCCTAATCACGAAATTTTGAAAAAAAAACATGAATATATATGAAAATTTACTAACGCCCATAGTGCAAGCAACCTCCCGCGAAGAAATGTTCGCAATCAAGAGAAAAAAAATTCAGGTACATAAAACCCGGAATTAACGGTTTTCCAAGGCGGTTTGCAAAGTAAGGGAAATATTTGACTTGCAAATAAAGCGCAATCGTCTTTTCATTAGCTATGGTTAAAAGAAGATAACATACCACCATTTTGGTTATCACGTACGTTATTACAAGTGTTTAAAAACAGTTTTTAGGTTCTTGATTGTAACCATTTTGGGCCAGTTCAGAGATTTCTTTCTTTATTAACTTTTGATACGAGTCGGGAACAACTGTAAACACTTCCGACAAGAGGTGCCTTTTAGCTACTTAATACAGGATTATACTGAATATCAATTTACATGCGATTTATATAATCGATACTTATCAATATTCCCTAGTACATTTATCAGGATATCGTGCTTTTACAGATTTGTCATTTTCGTTTGTATACCATATGCGGGAATCTCGTACATTTTAGCTCCAATCTAGAAAAAACTGTTGGAAACGTGGGGTTTGTGGAATCCAATAATAATGCCCATCTGTTCACTTCTATGTATAGGAGCTAAATTCATATAGTCACCTGCGACAAAATTCTGTGTTCTTGGCATGAATAGCGAATTGATTATCTTGGCATCTACTTAGTGTAGCAAGATAATATATTTTTAAAGTACTTATTTTGGCTAAAATTGCAATGATACGACATAATTTGTCGCAATTTAATTTACCATAACTAAAACACAAAAAGTTTTCTTCCTTGTCCCCGTCCATTGTAACATCGTGTTACAAGCGTTATGCAAACTCCAACTGGTCAATTACTTTGAACAACTAACTTGCTTACGGGGTTGCATTGATTACGCTTTTGCTAATAGGAGACATATATATGGGGAGTGTTTTATGCCCTAAAGTAACTTAATTGGTCATTGAGTATTATTGAATAAGGGTTGATACATGAAAACATCACCAATCTGAATTGATTAATACCGTCGCTGTTTATAGTAATCGGTCTTCTTTCGACTTTATGGACAAGGGTATGATGTTTTAGGCTATGCTAGTAAACTCAATTTTTTTACGGCCAATATATAACAAAAGAGTGGCAACTGCAATTTTTCTAACTCTTTTTTTCCGGGATTGTAAGCGTGCCCATGTCCCTCCCTCCCCCGCTCAAGTGCAAAGACACATGTTTTGTAGTCATACTTAAAACAAAATAATAACGCAAAGTATCAATTGGACTAATTCTACTCGTTAAATATAGTATCTTTTTGTAAAAAAATCATTCACAAATCTACTTCCTCACATTACAAATACTTGATACAACAATGTAGAAAAAAAAACCGCAGCAGGACTATTCATTCCGCAACTTGTGGTTCCAGACCACATCTTTTCCAATCGTCTCAGAGACCCTCGCTTGTCACCGAAGGTCGTGGTTTCGAATCCTCCTCTTTGCACAACATTTTTAATTCTTATGCTTATATTTTTAGCGTGAGGTTAAGCATGGACCTAATAAGAGAGGAGGACAAACAACACACGAGTTTCAACGACCCTATCACGTTGCCACATTTTGTTATTAATCCTACACGATCCAATTAAGCGCCTTAAGGTAATGCGATAATGGCCCTCTCGCAGAGGGAAAGTGCTCTTCGAAAGTGGCGCGGGCCATACTGGGAAGTGATTTTTTAACCGAATTTTTGGCAACAAAGGTATGAAATGGAAAACTGTAGTGAAAACAAAAATACGTTTAGAAAATGTGATCATAACTGTTTTGGGGAGAATGTTTGAAGATTTTTCTATAGTTTGAAGAGTGCGAGATCATAATTTTTGGTGCACCAACGCTGGGAAAATGTTGGGAACATTGTAAACTTTGCAAATGAGCAAATGTAACAACCAATACATTGGTCCTCGTTTATGATAAACTGGTAGAGTCAAACCGGTAACCAGGATTGTTTAGAGGGATGACCTTTTTAACCTCAGATTAGGCGAGGGGGGGGGGGCGAATTTTGGCAATAGTTGATACTTTTACAGAAATTGTAACCTTTTTTTCGACCAAAACCCCACATAAACCATATTTGTTGCCTTTTTTTAAGCCCTTTTCATTTTTTGGGGGGGGGGGGGGGGGGGGGCTTTTGATTGGGGAGTCTGCCCCCCGCTCGCTGATTACGGCTTGGGTTATTTGTGGGGGGGCGGGCTGGGCTTCGACCTTAGGTTAACAGGTTCAAAGTAAAGATTCAGCGATTTAGGATATTATTTTGTGTAGTAATAAAGAGTCAACTATAACTAGATACTCACCTAAAATGCTCAATTCCAAATTAGAGATGATCGAATTTTGAGCGTAAGTACTAAAATATGAAAATACGGCATATAGGAAGAAGATATGATATTTTGCATTTAGGGCAATAAATAATATCGTAACAGTTTCCATCATGTAGAGACCTTATGATGTCAGTCCTGAAATAATTTAGTAGGTTTGGTACTCATTTTTGGTATCAAAGAAAGAGGAACACCTGCTACTAATTGCAACTAAAATCAATGTCTGTGATATCCTGTGACGTACTAGCGTGTTGGTATTTCCCTCCCCCGAATTGGCGTGGGGGGGGGAGTATTGCCACACCCTTTCCACAACTATGGGATCCCCCTTTACCCTAAAACGGACATAAATGTCAATGGCAATTACATTAACTCATTTGACACCGGAAAATGGGTTTTTAGTAGGGCGCGAAAAGAAAGAAGAGAGCGGTAACAACTCCCCCCCCCCCCCTTCGAGATGCTGGTTATTGATCTGTAATTTATACATTTAAATTAGGGTATAAAGTAGACTTATCACACTCATACTTCAGATGAAACTGACATTGGAGTCAGTTCGACATGGTATCGCCTATCAAACAGCCCCCAACTAGTAAGAAATTCATAACCGTAAGTTAAAATATTACATTTGTGGGGTTTTCGACGTAGATTCCACGTTGGGCCGCTGGCACCGTTCACAAGAAGTCGGAAGTGATCGGGAACATTTTCATATTATTTTCCACCAGATTTTTAACAATTAACCGGTCACAAAATCACTCAAAATGCAATCTTATTTTCTACAGTCGTAGCTCCACATAGGAATTACGGATTTTGATGGGGTTTTCGGTAGTTTCTGAACAACAAATTCTCCTTTATTTGGTGACAACAACTTGTCAAAAAAGATGGAAATTGAATGTACTGTGGATTTTCCAAAAACCCCTCCAGTCAGGGGTCACAACCATCCGGTCCATTAAAAGTTTTTGTACAGCTTTTCCCGTAGTCATTGGATCGACCGCGGCAAAGATATTAATAGATCACAAACGGTCTCGGTGTATGCAAATGAATACACATCGAGTGCCTGGCTTTGTCGAGATGAATGGGTAATCTAATTAGGTAATTGGTGTTTTTCCGTTGGTGTCTCTCATCTATTATTCCATGGGTAGCGTGAGCCAATTCGCCGTAGAAGTGTCACGTAATAGGAATTCGTTACCCGGCCTCGGTCCAACCTAATCCAAGCCGGGACCCTCAAACCTTCCAATGTGTAGCATGTGTCATATGCCCTGTGATTGTTTTGTTGGACATCAGAGTCGCGACTGATAGGAAATAGTGAATATCTGCCCTATGAGTCGAGTCGCAAAGATGTGGTCCTGGGACGCAAGTTGTGGACAGAATATAGTGTGGGTTGGTATGGTCAATGAACGGTTCCCGTAGGATCTTGGTGCTAAAGTTGTTTTTCTTGCCTGTTTTTCCATTCAATAGGGACCAGAAAGTTCAGAAAGATGGTGTGCAAATTTTTGCCCCCTCCCCTCAAGGGAGAAAACGTTACTATAGGGAAAAAGTTAAAATCGAGTCAAATTGTGTTTTAATAATGTAACATTAACATGTCCGTCTCCTTATCGGATTGAAAAAGTGAATATTTGCCTAGGTTCCGACCTTAGAGTTAAGCGCTATAGCCCCGTAAAGGTCATCCTTGTAAATTATACCCAATGCTCAGATTTTGTTGAAAGTGGTGATAAGTTGTTTGTATTGTCTCACAGGATCCAAAATGTATATTTGACGTGTGTGACATTGGTTTGCTAATTCCATAGCCCATGTCAAGGGTCTTTACTTTATGGCCTATGGGGTACCCAGAATTTTTCCCTAGGATGTCGCAAATGGTGATATCACCAAACAGTTCAATGCATTTTCTGTTTCAGTTTGGCACAAGGAATCATTTGACACCACTTTCAACAACATCGGGAGCATTTACCCACCCCCCAAGGTGACCTTTAACCATGGGCATACCAATACCGCTTTAAACTAAAGGTTGGAACCTCAGGCAAATATATACTTATTTTAAACCTTATGAGGAGAGGAACGCATTGAGATAACATAAACACACTTGAACTTGATTTCAAATTTTCCTTCCCCTGTACTAAACATGTCCCCCCTTGCAGGACAGGGGGCGTCAGGTTTCCCGAAAATTTGCAACCCCATCATTCGACAGTTTTTAGGCCCTACTGAAACCCCAACAGCAATAAATCAATTTTAGCTAGCATGAAAAATCCTACGGGAATACACACCAACCCACACTAATAGATCCTTCGCGTATTGACATGTGGCTGTAATGCCACACCAATACTGGATAAGTTTAGAGCCAAATTTATTGATTGATTTATCACAATAGGTAAATTCAATTGTGTAGAACAAGGGGGGGGGCATCGTAAATTTGTTTGGAGAACACGGTTTCTCGGAGGTCAAAAGCATCCCGTTAAAAATATGACGCCAAAATGGGTAGTTTTTCTGTTAAACATAGTAATTTTTTTAATTACAAACAAGCAGTGAGAGTCAATTTAGCACTTGGTACATCCATCGCAAAATTTCATATTGTATTCAAATATTTCCTCACTTTTTTAATAATCGATTTGTCATCAATTGGATGACCCCTATCTTTGACACTCAAAATACTTGAATATTACATACTAAATAATACTTTGCAAACTCAATGATATTTTAAGGTTCATTCTGAAGAACTTTGATCGGTCTTGAAAGACCTCTACTGCTCTTCGACATCCTTTTTCAGATCGGAATAAACATGTCAAAACATATAAGCTTGAACATTTCTTACAATAACAATTTTCTCTTTTGATTTGAAAATTCACATCTACAGAGATATTCAATTATACAGTGACATTCAATTATACTTTGCTCAGAACCGTGAGACAAAAAGGACCTGCTTGCACCTTCCATTTAGAATATGTGGTATTAATAGAACAGCAAGTTGTATAAGCATTGAATATTGTAATCGGTGAGGTACAGCGACTACACTATTTTTGCATATGTAGTAAGTTTTGCGTTCAATATCACAGCTTCACAATTACAATAAACGGCGGCCACTGAAGCAAACCACTGCCCGAAATTATGATAGGGCGTGTCTATATTTAGTAAACCAGTGTATAATTATAGCATTATTTTGAGCCACTAGTTAAAGGTGCAACGAGAGATTTTGAGACAACCGCAAATATTGTGTCATAATAGTAATTTTTCATATAGATAGCCTCATGATTTCCATACCTTGCATTGGCTAACAGAATTGTTAAGAGAGAGAAAAGAGCGTTTTTATTTGCTTATTATTTCAATATAAAACATGGCTGAATTTCGTATTTTGCTACTATAACGAAATTAGAAATCTCACATATTTGTACCAAAGAACCATTTCTTCTCAGCTTAACTCCTTTCAGATGAGGATACTTTTTGATGGGAAGCTTTCCATCAACGGCAAAACATACTTTCATTTTTTTAGGGATCCCGTGATATGTGAAATCTCTCGTTGCAGCACAACCTTTAAGCAGTGACATGTTTCGGTCCCCAATAAAAACAACTGTTTTCACGGACTTTCTTTTCTTCGTATGTGTTTCAGAAACTGAATATCGTCGTGGTCACGACATACTGTCAAATCGGAATTAATTGGTCAAATTGAGTTAATCGTTGATTCTGGTTGCATTTTTAAATACTCTTTACTTTACCCAAAAATTAAACTGTAAATTACATCTCCTCTCCAAAATATTCCCTGTCGAATACACCCATCATATATAAAAAGCGGTTTTCACAAACAATCGAATTCGTATTCGATAGCTTTGGTGTCCAAGTATCTCAAAGCACGCAGATAAATTGCGAACAAATACGCATTCGCTGGGACAAAAATATCTACTTCAGTGATCCAAAATCGATAATTATTGGTCGGTCAAGACATTAATACAATCGGGTGAAATTTACCTTCTATACTTCATGAGGGTTGGTCAATTTTATTTCAAAGCATTTTAATGAATGTGTTAATTGGTACTTGTATACGAATTGAAACCTACGACCTGTGCATTGTAAAAAAAAATATCAAAGTTTTGCCAGTTTTACATTTGATTTAAAAAATATCACTTTTCAGGAAGGGGACTTATAATTAACCCTCGCTTTAACCAAAGGGGATGGGTTACCACACCAGGACCAAGGCCTATCCCCACTGGCACCAACTCGTAAGCATTATGTTGCTTTTTAATATGAATTCCCGGGATGGTAAGCATATTGTCACAATTTTACTTAAATGTAATAGGGTTCACTTGGATATTCTGCAAACTAAATGATTACTATACATCTTAAAAAAGCCCTTTTCAGGAACAAATTGATATTTTCTGTGGGATTTGTAGGATGTAATCTTGCCTTCTAAAATTGTTTACATGTTTAAGATTTCCTTGTGAGTATATTACCCATTTGACTGCTATTTAGTTTTCAATTTGATAATTTTAATAAGCGTGTCCTTTAAAGGTAAGAAGTAAATATTTTGTAAATGGAGATATGTTTTACACAAACGAGAAAAATATGGGCCTGTCATAAGAATTATTGAACCATTTTAGTGTCCCTAAACTTTTTTTATTGAAAATATTTCCCTGAGCTAATTTGTGAACAGTTCTAGCCAATATTTATTGTTTTGCAAAATGCAATAATAGTTATTCTTTTTATATACAGTCAGTACAATTTGTATTCCCAACTTCCCTTTAAAATATTTTCACGAGAAAATTTAAGTTTTTTTTTTTTAAAATTAAGTTTAAAAAACATGATTTAAAACCATATTGTCGACTACTTAAAGGATTTTATTTTTAAGAGCCACATTCGAAGATGTTATAATTTTCCTAATTCGTGGTCTCGGGGTCAGGTCTGCGCTTTTTTCTTATATACAACGACCGATACTGCAACAGTGAACGTTTTCCCTTTTTATTTAACCCGCGTATGGAAGTCTTGTGGGTGTATCAAATTTGCAACTGTTGTATCTTTTTGCAATGGACATACATATTCATAATGACACAAAAAAAGTCAAAGGGGCACCGAGACAATGTTATACACCACTAAATTATGATTCAGCAATGTGAAAGAACCAAGAAATTACACATACACAGCACAGACACTGTTTATAGAAACACAGTCACGGAAAAAAAAACCATTGATTAGTTATACAGCAAACCAAACCACCACCTACAAACAAACTCCCACACCCCACCACCTCCTCAACCCACCACCCCCGTCAACAATCACCCTCACCACACACCATCACCATCACTAACCAAAACCGCCAGTCGCCATTCTATCGAGACCATCGTCCCCATCCGCCACCATCCATCACCAACCACCACCCATCACCCCACCAACCCACACTATTGCCCCCCATCACCCTCCTTATTGCCACCATCGTTATTTTTATCATCGTGGCATTGTCCGAATCACTCATTTTAAAATAGTAAAAACCCGTAGCATGTAATTTCACCATTAAAGCAGTAGAAAATCAACGGTTTCCAACAGTCGAATACGTTTTCGACTTCTTAGAACACAGCGAATCAAACTTTGGGTTTTTGACACACTGTCAAATCAGCAGTGGCCATTTTGAAATATAAAACAGTTGTTTCTTGGTATTCAATACTCTCGTCAGTTAGAAACCATTCACTTCTTTATATACACGACTTAAACGCAATTTCCTTTCATTTTATTTCATTACACGCCAATTTGTAAGTAGCCTGTTCAAGACGCTCTACCAACTTCATTCCAACTTCATTCATGGGTTCACATGTCCGGATATACTGTCACATATAAGGAAGTGGAAAGCCTCCTCCTCCTAAAACTAAAACATGGGCACGATTCACTCTATTAAACACCTAATTTGCGGTCTCCAATTTCACCGCCTCATAGTTCCACATGCTTCCACTAGTGAGTTTCAATAAGTTTCAAACTATTGCAGAGCGCCGTTGATACAGTTTGTCAATACTTTTTCTGCATTTGGCAAAAAAATTTGTAGGAGTTTTGTACAGGGAGATAAAACCACAAGCATTTGATCAAGGCTGTCGCTCTGCCCTCTGAATAGCACAACCACTGCCCTGACCACAACGGTGTTTGTGGTTTTATATACCTAGACTAGTAGGGAACCTGGATCCAGCCAGTAGTGGACAAGAGACCACCATGGCAGTGTATAAAATTTTTTTTCTATTTCTTTCTCTATACAGGGTAGCCCTACACAATACTAAAGCACTGATTTCATACCTGACAACAATGTTCAAAATAATTGAGAATAAATGTTATTATGCAGTACAGTGTGAAAAATACCAGTTTGGTCGTTTCTTACCAGACAGCGTTCGATCAGGCTCATTTGTAGTAACTCAACTTTCAAACCCCGTTTTCTCAGAACTACATTTTGCTGATTCGACAGTAATGTAGAACCGAACCCAACGATATATTGCGTTTGCTTTTTTCAATGATTTGTAAGATTTAGGTAGAAAGGCAGAAAATAATTCAGTATTGGCAAATTGTTACTACAGGGTGAGTAAAAAAAACTTGACCCTGATTGTGTCCGCCATTTTGAATTTTTTAAAGTAATTATATCTACATGAATTTTGGTATCATCTGAAAGCTGGATTCATTATCTTTAATTTTACTGCAAAGATCATTCACATCGGTTTAGTATAGACCGAGCACAGTCGTTTGGAATAAAGTAGTCGGTTTTTCTGCTCTGTCCACGGATTAACGTTTGATGACGGCGGTCAGCAAGGAAATCCGTGTTCAAAGAAAATCAGCTATTTAATATCACCTGCTGGCAGATTCTTGATTCGAAAGACTGTGCTCGGCCTATACTTAACCGGTTGGAATGATCTTTGCAGCAAATTAAAGACATAATGAATAAGCTTTCCGCAAGATACCACATATGTTTAGATATATATTATTTAAAATTCAAAATGGCGGAACACAATCAGGGTCAAATTTTTTTTGACTCACCCTGTCTATAGGGTTATAATTATTTTACATTTTTAAATTTTTGGTTTTTGGCCCCAAAACACTGATTTGTTTTGGCTGAAACGTCGTACATTATATAATGTCATCTGTGGCGGAGAACTTACACCCCAGGGGAGGGGGGGGCGCACTGAAAACATTGGAAAGAGGTCCTGGTAATGTGCGGCCCTTAAGACCCCCTTTTCCCGCGTCCTCCTCCAAGCGTCTCTTCTTCCCAAGACCCCACGTTTTGAGCATAATTCAGTTCTTAAGAGTCCCCTTATTTAGAAAATGTTGGCCTCAGAAGCTGAATTTTAGCCAAATTTCAGCTCCCAAGCCTGCAAAATCCCTACTTTCTAGACAAAATCCGTTCCCCAATCCCCCAAGTTCGAAAGTCGGGGCCGCAACATCCCTACAGAAAAAAGTTGAGTGCCCCCCCAAACTTACACCCATAAAGAGGATTTGTATCTGATCACGCTCCTAACAAGCAACCAATGGAGATTAATCAAAAGTTATGACGAACTCTGGTCACGAACCGCCAGGCCAACACTTATTTTTGCAACGCTGGAGCCTTTTGGAATCTCATTTATTGGCGTCGATATAGTTGTGAGTTGGCATGGTCAATGCAAGACCAAGACAAAGATTGTAGAGCATGGTGGCAACACAAACTTGATAAACTGAGGGTTGGTACATGTTTTTTGACCCCACTTTGTCTGCTTCCCAAGTTGAATCAGCAAGCCTTAGGAATAAAGTACAGTATCACGTGCACTTTTTTCCGTCCAGGCTTGCTGAATTCGACTGGGAGAAGGCAAAGTGGGTGCAAGTAATGTACCCACCCATAAGCCTGACGATTACGTCCATAAGTTACGAATTTTCATTTCAAGGTTAATTGACATAGGCCTCTGCATGGCCCAAATCATACATATCACATAATACCGTTAATATAACCTTACAGAGGGTGGTGCAACATATCAATATTCATTTCTGATTTTCAAGAGCTAAATTGATAAATTTTTGTTGAATTGCGTTTTTCTCACTGTCAGTCAATTGTTTTGAATGTATAGGAGTATGGTATCTGTGGTAATAGCGAGGAGCAGCTTACCTCTAAGATCATGATGAATGGGCACCCAAGAATAAAATGGTATTACGTTTCTATGGCATTTTAAATCACATGAACACACCACGACTTCGACTGGAGTACCATATATCGCCAGATTGATACAGTGGGAGGTTAACCGACCGCATCTGTAATCCACGTACGCTTTTGCGAAACACATGATCGTATTACGACTATCAAGGATAGGAAGTTATTTTGTAATGAGATAGTTAAGAAAACGAGAAAAATATGGCTGTCATAAAATTATTGACCACTTTATGTCCTAAACTTTTTTTTGAAAATATTCCTGAGCTTAATTGTGAACAGTTCTAGCCAATATTTATGGTTGCAAATGCATATACATTGATTAATTTTTTATAACAGGCATACAATGTTTGTATTCCAAACTTCCCTTAAAAAAAAAAAAAAATAAAAAATTTTTTACTTTTTTTACGTTTTTTACTTTTTTCCTGAAAAAAATGATTTAAAACCATATTGTCGAGTAATAAAGGGATTTTATTTTAAGGAGCCAAATTCGAAGAGGTTAGAATTTTCCTAATTCGATGGTCATCGTGGTCAGTCTGCGCTTTTTTTTATATACCAACGAAACGATAATGGCACGTTGAACGTTTCCCGTTTAACCCGCTTATGGCAGTCGTTTTATACAAGTTTGCACTGTTTGTATCTGTTTGCAATGGACATACATACTTCATAGGACACGAAGAAAAAGTCAAGGGAACAGAGACAATGTTTAAACACAAATTATAGATGCACAATGTTAAAGAACCAAAAAGTTACACATAAAACACGTCACAGACACAGTGTTATAGGAAAACCACAGAAAAAACGGAAATAAAAAACAAAACAGTGATATAGTTATAGAACACAAAACCACAACCTAAACCACTCCCCACACCCCACAACAATCCCATTACCAACCCCCGTCAACAATCACCTCCACACCCTCACCATCACTACCCGCCAGTCGCCACTTATCACCATCGTCACCCTCACCACCACCCATCACCACCACCCAGCCCCCATCACCCCCACCCACACATCACTATTTCCCCCATCACCATTCCTTATTGCCACCATCTTATTTTATAATCGGGGCATTGTCGGAATCATCATTTAAAAATAGTAAAAACCCGTCGCTATAGTACTTTCACCATTACAAGCAGTAGGGAAATCAACGGGTTTCAAGCAGTCGATACGTATTCGACTCTTAGAACAAAGACGAATCAAACATTGGGTTTGGACACACTGTCAATCAGTGGCCATTTGAATAATAAAACGTTGTTTATTGGTATTTTCAATACTATAGTCAGTTAGAAACCATTCACTTCTGTAATTACACGACTTAAAACGCAATTTCCTTTCATTTTATTTCATTACACGCATTTGTAAAGTAACTCAAAACTTTTCAAACGCCGTTTTCTCAGAACTAGCATTTATGCTGAGTCGACAGTATGTAGAACCCAGGACGATATATTGCGTTGCTTTTTCAGTGATTGTAAGGTTTAGGTAGAAAGGCAGAAAAATTCATTATTGGCAAATTGTTACTACAGGTGAGTCAAAAAAACTTGACCCTGATTGTGCGCCATTTTGAATTTTTAGTAATATATATTAACATATTTGGCATCATCTGAAAGCTGGATTCATTATCCCTTTAATTTCTGCAAGATAATCACATCGGTTAGGTATAGACCGAGCACAGTCGTTGGAATCAAGTAGTCGGTTTTCTGCTCTGAACAGGATTAACATGAAATGAACGGCGTTCATGCAGATTCTTGATTCGAAAGATGTAGCTCGGCATAATAACCGATTGAATGATCTTTGCGCAAATTAAAGATAATGGAAATAAGCTTTCCGGAGATACCACATAGTTAGATATATCTTATTTTCAAAAATTCAAAATTGGGGGGGGGCTTTTTCAAGTTTTTTTTTAATCACCCTGTATATAGGAGTTATAATTTGCATTCTGTTATTTAAACACGATTTGTTTAAACAATGATTTGTTTCGCTGAACGTGTACATTATAATGTCAATCTGTGGCGAGAGAAAACTTACACAGGGGGGGGGGGGCACTGACAGTGGAAAGAGGTAACGGTATGTGGCGGCCATTAAGACCCCATTTTCGCGTCTTTCCAGCGTCTCTCCCAAGACCCCAGTTGAAGCATAATTCAGTTCTTAAGGTCCCCTTTTCAGAAAATGTGGCCTCAGAAGCTTGACATTTTAGCCAAATTACAGCTACCAAGCTGCAAATTCTCAAAATGTCAGTTCCCAACTCCCATACTTTCGGAGACAAAATCCGGTCCCAAGCCCCCAAGTTCGGAAATAGGGGGCCGCACATCCCTACCTGAAAACAGTTGAGTGCCCCCACCCCCAAACTTACACCATAAAGAAGGATTTGTATCTGGATACCGCTCCTTAAAAGACACCAATGGGATTAATCAAAAGTATGACGAACTCTGGTCACGACCGCAGCGCAAACAGCTTTATTTTGCAAGCGCTGGAGCATTTTGAGTCTATTGTATTGGCGTAGTATAGTTGGAGTTGGAATTGTGTCAATGCAGGAACAAGACCAAAGATTGTAGAGCATGGTGGCAAACTAAAACGTGATAA
Source organism: Ophioderma brevispina (assembly GCA_023653785.1). Lineage (NCBI taxonomy): Eukaryota > Metazoa > Echinodermata > Ophiuroidea > Amphilepidida > Ophiodermatidae > Ophioderma > Ophioderma brevispina. Next base: position 55,878 of record JAMKCH010085615.1, read on the forward strand.
ACTGAGGGTTGGTACATTTTGTGACCCCACGTTGTCTGCGCCCAGTTGAATTCAGCAGCTTTGACGGAATAAAGTACAGTATCAAGTGCACTTTATTCGTCAAGGCTGCTGAATTCGACTGGGAGAAGGCAAAGTGGGTGCAGTAAATGTACCAACCCATAAACTGACGATTACGTCATAAGTTACGAATTTTCAATTTCAAGTTAATTGACATAGGCCTCTGCATGGCCCAAATCATACATATCACATAATAACAGTTAATATACCTTACAGAGGGTGGTGAACAATAATTAATATTCATTTCTGATTTTAAGAGCTACATTGATAAATTTTTGTTGAATTGCTTTTTTCTCACTTGTCAGTAATTGTTTGAATGTAATAGGAGTAGGGTATCTGTGGTAATAGCGAGGAAGCAGCTTAACTCTAAGATCATGATGATATGGGCACACAAGAATAAAATGGTATTAAGTTTCTATGGCATTTAAATCACAATGAACACAAACACGACTTTCGACTGGAGTACCCATATATCGACCAGATTGAATAGCAAGTGGGAGGTTACCGCATCTGAAGTCCACGTACGCTTTGCGAAAACACATGATCGTATTACTATCAAGGTATGACTCGCTTTGCAAGTTATCTTTAAATAATCTATACATCCGGTAACGATCACTACTTGCTATTCTTTCTCGCCATTGTTGAATTGAAATATCTTGACACCTATCTTTGAAAATTTCGATAAAGTACTTAACATTACCTACACCGTGTTGGTACCAAACTTTACCAAAGCCCATTGTAAAAAGAAGAGTTTTTACTCTGCCAGCCCAGCAATCAATATTATTATCATCAAAATTAATTGCATTTGATAACATTGGTAGACATATCTAGTTCTATCCATACAAATAATTTTAATCCAATATCTAATAATCTGTAGAAATCGGGAAATTATGAGGCTATGTATACCTAGTTCAGCCCGTACCACATCATTTGGTGTATATCTATTTGCATTTAAAACAAATTTGCAAAAACTTGTGTGCACTCTTTCAACGTCAGCACCTTCATGAAAGCCCCATATTTCAGCACCATAATGGAGTATAGGCATGATTTTCGTATCAAAGATCTTGTTATAAACAAAAATAGGGAAGTGACTTATTTTGAGGCAAGTTGTTTTTAATGCAAAAGGATCCTTGCTGGCTTGTTCAGAGAGATATTTTTGTGCACTATTCCATTTGCCGTTACTTGTAACTTTCACCTCCAAGGTATTTGTATACATTGTTTTTCATCAAAGGTGTACCATTCATGGTCCATTGCTCGTTCCTAGCAGCAATAACCTTCTTAAAAACAACCACATTTGTTTTGTTATTAATAGTAAGCTTCCATTTTTTACAATATTGATGGAGTTTGTCATTATGTGTCTGTAAAATACGTATAATGACAAAATACATCCTTGACGAAGACCGGTGTTACAAATAAAAGAAGCTGTAATACCATATGCTGTTTTAATACATGAATTAACATTCTTATACATAGCTTTAAGTATATTAAATATATGACCGGTGAAGCCTTAACTTCTTAATTTTTCAAATAAATGTTCACGCTGATACTGAATCAAACGCACTTTTAAAATCAACGAAAATACAATATACTTGACCTCTTTTCTTACTAAGAGCCTTGGTTACAATAGTATCTAAAACAAAAATGTTATCAAGGGTACAATACGAATTACGAATTTGGAAATTTACACTTTTACAGATAGCACCAATATGATTGGACATACTCATGGTGGAATCAAACACACAAATGTAAGAACAGAGTTGTCACCAAGATCTAACTGTATTGAAGACAGATTTTTCAAAACACCGCAAAGACAATAACTCAGGCCAGCAGTTTTATGTCAAATATACAGCTTGGAAGTTTTCGAAGAGCACTCTCACAATCAAACTCACAGAAAGCTGTGAAAGTTAACAATATGATTCCTTATAATATCACGACTGGATGAGTAAACATTAGGAAACCCTGCGGCCCTACAATTTAGCCTTGAGGAACAGAGTAGTTGAAATATGCTGCTTGGACATTTCGTTGTTAACCATCACTCGGGGCCTACGATCAGTGATATAATCTAAACCACTTTCAACAACATCTGAGCATTTTCCCCAGGGTGACCTTGGACCATTATGAACCTATTCCGCTTTAATTAAGGGTTGGAACCTAGGCAAATATATAGTTTTTCATCCTTACGAGGAGACGAATATGAGTGTACGCTAAAACACAATATCACTTAATTTCAAATTTTTCCTCTGTACTAACATACATCCTTATAGAAGGGAGGAAAAGTTTGAAAATTTGAACCCCATCATTTTCTAACAGTCTAGGCCGTATTGAAACCCAAACAGCAACAAAGGCAATTTTAGCATGAATATCCTATGGGAATACACACCATACCGTACTAATATATAGTTATTTATTTCAAATAACCGCTTACCTACTCGTGCGCTTCATGAATCCTTTCAGAAAGTTGTTTAATAGCCGAATACTAAGTTCTGTTAAAATACAAAGAAAAAATAACCTATATGTATTATTTTTAATTAATTAGAGCGTGATAGCAAGACAAACTAATAGTTCAGAAATATTTCCAGAAAATCGAACAATAATACACCTTTTCTTCCATTAGACTTCTGAAAATCACATGACGAGATCGCGTGCAATTACGGAATTAAAATAAACATCGCCTGGCATCGTCCACAACAGAAAATACAGAGCTGGTATCGTCGCGTCATAGACTCCATGACCACAAATGTTGAATCGCAGTTAATAGCATCATTATGATTATGTTTTGATTTTTTTGTAGCGATAGGTCGAATTTGAAAACATCAAACAGGGCTTCTTAATTGATCCTGCAGTACCCCTACATTATGATATTAAATGACTTGTACTCGAATAAAAAATCCTGACTCTACGCCAACAACGAGTAGTCATCGATGGAAAAGCTGACGGGCTACTTGTGACATCTGGGGTGTCCCAGGGAACAGTATTAGGCCCCCTTCTTTTCACTTCCATTAATGACATACAAAATTGCATCACCTCCAGATCGTAACCGTTCGCTGACGACGCTGTCTGGTGTAAATATCAATCACCACCATCGAAGACAGCGTTAGCTTACAGAAAGCTCTTGACCTCCTCCACAACTGGTCAAATGTTTGATGAATGCTGCTTAATATACGGGCAAATGTCATCTGATAAAGTTTACTCACAGCCAGAACGTCATCAATGACCAATATCATATGGGCTGTAGCCAACTCACTATATTTACGGATTAGCCTCACCTCGGACAATCATTTCCACCCGATGTATGCTGGCAAAAGCATATTTGCATATTAATCAACAAAGCCAACAGGCATTGTGAAACCTCATTTGGAGTACTGTAGTACATTCTGGAACTCACACACAACGAAGGATATCGCCAAAGTGGGAAATATTCAGCGTCAAGCAGCCAGATTTGTTCTGCAAAGATACTAGCGTAGACAGAGCGACAGCGCCTCTTTCATGTTTCAAGAGTTGAGTGGAATTCGCTGGAATGGAGAGGAAATGTTGCTAGCTTGGTCTTACTGTGTAAAATCAAACATAACCGGGGGTTCGTTCGCGAAAGCAGTCGTAAGACTAACGTATCCCTAGTTGCGACGTAAGTTACTACTAAGATTTTTTACGCGTTCGTGAAACTTGAACGTAGGCTACGTGTGTCCTACGAGTAAGCCAGATTTACGATTAAAACTACGTGTGGTCATGAGTACACGTAGCACAATCGTAGAGCGTGGGAAGTGAACAAATCGGTTCGCTGTTCCCATTCCATCCATCTTGTTAGCAATCTATCATGGTAACATCATTTATAGTTCCAGAAAATGAAGAGAGAGGCAGTCCTGAACTAATAACATATATATAATAGCAACTCGCAGATCTATCTTTCAATGATATGTCAATTATTCATATACAGTCAGTTTGGCTGAATAATCAATGTAATTGCGCAATTGAAGCAAAATCGGTGCATGTATACATTAAGTTAACAAAAACAGATTAAACATGTTAAAGTTAATAATCAAAAATCATTGTTTTCTGTAAGCTTGTCATTCCTATTCACACAGTGGCCCATCTATCCATGTCACGCACATACAAAATAATGCAAGAAAGATGGAAAGAAAGAAAGTAAACAAAAAAGAGAGAAAAGAAGAAAGAAATAAAGAAAGAAAGAAAGAGTAAAAATAAATGAAAGAAAGAGGTATACAGATATGAATCACCTCTAATCTAGTTCACTTAAAGGCTGACTCAGAGATTTCCCGAGAATGGCGTCCTAAATTTTCTAACAAATCGTAATTTTTCCATATACAAAATGCTTGTCCATGCATACTAATCACTGTGTGAAATTGCTAAGCTCAAAGCGATGTCCATTATAGAAAAGCTCAATTATGTAATATAATTCCATATCCGAAATTTTTGTTATGCAGTAGGCCTATCCTATGGTACTGTTATACTACACATATAAATATTTACTACATCACCACGTTTCATCTCAATCTTTGTGGTGGAATTGAGATTATTGAGTATTTTAGATGATAATTAATACACACACAAAAACATTTCAAAATATTTGAGTCAACCTTAAAAAGTGCACAATTTATTCGTCAGCTATTGACTCGTTCCGAGTTTTGGAATTCTTTACAAAATCAGTGCAAGTCTTCGCTAGTAATTGTATGTCTTCTTCGCTTGCTTAACAGACCTTTTCCTGCTGGCTGCAGGCATTTACCTTGCCTGTAATATTCATGTCCTTTTGATTTTGTTTGTTGGATATAGGCCTATATTAATTTTCATTTTTTTAAATAAAATATTTGTTTGTCTTTCCAACCTATAAGAATGACCCCTAATGAGAAAAAAAAGCCGCCCTCTTTGGTTCTGAAGCCATTTTCTTGTGCTGGTGCAGGCCTATCTAATACCTAGATCGAAAGTACACAGCTAATAATAACAAGCCAATTTAACGCGGTTCTCATCAACCAGGAGGAATTCTAATATGCGAGGGTATAGTCCGAGTACTGAACCCGTTCTATAAGTCTGCACTAACCACAAACCACACGTATGCTTCTAAAATCCATTAATCGATATTACTAGAACGGCATTCAACACCGACTCGTACCTAATTGCACCCACGAATGCACCCAAATAAAAGACACGTAATAATGATCCTAACTTATGCGAAAAAGGTATTCCTACGACGGTCTAACGTCCATTGTTCGCGAACGCACGTAAGTCACACTTGTAGAATCGTAACAAGCGCTTAGCAAAAGTTACGTATACTTTCGATTCAATTTTCGCGGACGAACCCCTTGTTGCTATCAATTCAACAACATTGCTCATATGAACATGAGCTGATGGACATTGATAAAGCACTGCATAGAAGATGATGTTCACACACTGCTCTCTCCAAGCGTTGGTTGTCAAATTGATGCGGAAGGTTATCTCTGCGTACACCGGCTCTGGTTCTGGTTATTGTTTTTGGAGTGATCAGGCTCCTGAGATCATTCTGCAACGGTCCAGAGCTGCTCTCCGTCTGTCGGGTGGCGGTGTGAACCCGACAGAACTGCGAAAAGTTTGGTCCACCTGTTTGAAACCGGGATTTCTACTGAAGGTGAATTCCGACTTCTACTTCCCAACTGGATAAGGAATTTTGTTAGTGGCATAAATTAACGCCATAGTCGCATGTGCCGAAGAACTTTGACACTTGCGCTCCCGCTGGCACCGGCTCGGGGACGAATCAGGGCTCTCTTAAGCTGCCAATTTTCAGATAGGTTTAGAGCTCTGTCGAGTTTCACTCCTGGCTACGTTGGGACTGCTAAAAAATCCACCCACCCGCTTGGAGTTGATATTCACATTAAGTTCTCACTTGGCTTCCTGGTTGTAAGAGGTGGCGGCAACTAAGACGGTGTTGCCCCAGCATCTCAGCTTAATCGCCAATGATTGCAATTAAGTAGCCAGTGCGTACATGTCTTGGCTGAAAGCACTCTCGATTGTGTCCCAAGTTTCGCCAGTCTTCAGAATAAACAGGTCGTCTGCCTTAGAGACACTGTCTGGTAGACGTGGTATAATATTGAAGAGAAGAAGTGCTAGGACAGAACGCCGTCTTTGTGACATCTTTGCTGTCCATAGGTCTTTTAGGATGATTTGCGTTGGTTGAAGATACGCTGGAGGATACACGCTACCAGGTGTATCCAGGGGAGCTTGAGGAACGATACGTAAGACTCTATGTCACACCGATCATAGACGGCTGTCAGATAAAAAAATCGCTCCGCCTTCGTTTCTCTCATGTCGTTACCCGCTGAGATAGATGAGCCGGCTGATGGTGGGGGGGGGGTCGGTTAGTCCACATGATCTCCTTTTGTTGTTTGGATCTCGGCCCGCTTCACAGTTTTTTTAGCCCATGTCTTCGGTATCCTGTAAGGTAAGGATGTGAGGAATGCGCGGTGAAAGAGTTTTTGCTTTTACGTCGTTTTTACAGTCATTTTTGCACTATTGGTTTGCAAGCGATCTGTTACATGAAAGAGCAAGGCCTAGGCAATGAAATGTATCGTTCGGGAACTTTCAAAATTATCGGGTTTTGACACCAATACATCGAAAAACATGCATTGTAAATGCACTTTTGAAAAAAGGCAAGAGTTCCCATAGTAACCCCTTCAAAGTGTCTACATGTATTTTTTTGTGTAATTAGGGGTTAGGGCGGGTTTCCAACCTTTGTGTCCCCGAACCCTCCATTTCTTGTCTCTTAGCTTGCGGCGACCCATTACTCAAAATATATATCTCAAAAAGACTTTGACCAGTCAAGAAAAAAATGAGGTGTTGTGTGGAGGAGTCGTCAGTGGAAGCCAATTTTTTTGCAAGCAAGGGAAGGGGCTTGTCAACAGTCGCCTATACTACCGAAGCTCGGAATCTACTGATGACAGGGTAGCAAGGGCAATTACAGGGCATTTCTGATCGATAACCTCGCCCCCTACTTACCTAAAAAAATTTGAGATTTTTATTCATCTGAACCGTTATCCTTAGTAAATTCACTTGTCCCAAGTCTTATGTGCAAATTTCCTGGGTCGTAGCTGTAAGAAATTCGCCACTTTTGTATTTTCTGTCCGTAACGGACAGAAAATTACAGCACAGTTGCCTATGAACCGTGGGAACAAACCGTGCCATAACACAAAACCACAAAGATCATTACAACACCAATTTTGTTGAATCAGAATTTTCTCAGGATATTAATGAACCATGAATAAAACAGCCTGTTGGAATCACGAAATGCACTCTTTAAAAAATTGCGGTTGTGCATTCTAAGGACATATGGTGGGGGGGGGCTCTCCAATTCCTAAAACAAGTGCGCGCGAAGTGTGCAAAAATATCACTATTTTCATGACATGTGTTCATTTTTGTCTTTTAACAGTCCATTTGTGACACTTTATACTGATTTGCGCGCAAAAGCGCGCTGAAATTTAATCACATACATAATTCATTGATTAATCAACACTGCAAAATCAGTTTGGCTGCTTGAAATGACAATTTCAGTAAGTCAAGCTCAATTTGTTCTTTGAACAGTCATGTAAGTGAGCATTTCGCGCGACGGATATTTGACAATCAAATACAAATTCCAATTGATCAATCAAACACTGCAAAATCAGTTCGGCTTTTGCTTGACATATTTAAATATTTGCCAATTCTGTTGCTTCCTTTTAGACATTACTTTCATTGTCCACGGACACAGATTGGGACAAGACAAAGGTTTGCCCAATTGCATCACATCGTACGTAGGACAAATTCCTTTATTCATTCATACCAGGTTCTCCAAACAAACCATAGTTTTCCATATGGCCTGGCTTTTGAAAACAGTTCATTTCAACACCATGGGTTACTTTGGAGACAGCTTCCCCTATCATGTGTAAACCCATACCACAGACTGAGCCATCTGTAAAGCAACCTTGCCAATGTCTTTAAGCCCACATATGCAATATTTTAGTATGACATGCCACATATGTAAATACTAAATTAGTATGATTGCATCCCTTGGAATGAAGACAGTTTCCTCTTTGCTAATTTTTCACCAAATTAATTTAAATTACTGCAAGCCAAAATATACATCATTATATACGACCCCAGAGAACCATTGTAGTAAAGATTAGGCTGACATTACTAATATTGGATAATATTAACCTCAATTTAGCCTGGCTTACTAGCATCAGTCTAGGGATCAATTAGAATATTCGATTAAAGTTATGAATCAAAATTAAAGTCTCCTAAAGTCACTACCTCAGAACTGCCTAAAACCTGGTTTGAATATTACATGAACGGTTGAACTGAGTCAGTTACATCTAAAGTCGCCGACTCCAATATCTACGATAAATTGCATGTTATATTGACTTATGCAATGGCTGAGACTGAGTGCAGAAATCTGAAGTGAAATACCGCTAGGATTGCCTGAACTAATTAAAGGGGAAAAAAGTACCATTCTATTCGCTATTTGCCAGCATAACATTGATAAATGCTGTAATTAAATACATAAGATAAACTGCCGAGCTGCAGTCATTTACTTCGCTGGCCCGCTCACATCCGTTATCCGTAAAGATAAAATTACCATCTTACTGAAAAAATAAATGCACAAATAATGCAAAGCGCTTTTTTGCTAGAAAATTTTAAAAAAATCTTTTTTTTTTTCCCCTTTCCTTTCTATTTCTCCCTTCTACTTTCTTCTTTTCTGCCGCCCCCCTAGGTGGCCCCACCCGTTTTCTGAGCCAGAAACTTGACCAACCCCCCACCCCACCCCTTCCCGGCGGGGGGGGGGGGGGGTGAAAGCGAGACCAAGCTTGGCAATTTTAAATTTACACAATACATTCTGTATACCAAATCTCAGATAATTCATAAGAATACTTTGAATTTGTACAACTATGCACTACTGATAATTCCTTGATTAAGTACCACAAAAGTGGAGCTATCCATACATGGTGTACTCCAACTTTCGATTGGATTCAATTTTAAATGATTCCAAAACAATGGAAATTACCTCACCACTCCTGGAAGGCTAGCAGCAGGCACCATTATGTTAAAATCGCCCAGAGCAATTGGATATGTTTTCCTAAGGCTACAAACTAACCCAAAATCTGACAGGCGAACTCATCAGAAAAAATAAATGGCCTCCTCTAGTTGGTAAGGAAGAGTTCTTAACACATAAGCATTGCTAAATTCACTGCCGACTTTGAGAGCAAATGTTATTCATGGTTGACTAACACCTCTAGGCCTTCATCAGCGAAAACCCACCCTGGGCCCTGTATAGAAAACTTCCCGGCAATAGATCGCACACGCACCACAAATCCTTTAAAACCCATGTTGCAAATTTCCTATACAACAGATTTATAAATACATAATTTGCCTAAACTCCCTCCCAACATTGATCAACCCAAATTCAACTAACTTCTTACTCGGAGGAAGGCCAAAACATTGACGTTTATGAACAAGGAAATCCAAAAGCTTTTGGCCAATGCAAAAAACCAAATGCAGACGGATGGCGGAGTGGTCTTTATTTCCAGGGTCAATTCAAAAAGCCTTAATACAAAAGTGCTAACGCCAATTAACAGTGAAACATGGCCAAACTTACATAAAAACACAATCCCAACATGCAGGCGCAAGCATACTTGGGCGCATAGTAACCCGTAGTAAAAAACGAAACACAAAAACCCACAGTTTTTTTATGCAATTTCCGAAATGGTCCCAATAAGGCATTAAAAATATTAAACCTAACCTATAATCACACACACATACATAACTACATACACACACACAAACATATAGAGCTATTTAAAGAAAACACTTGGTAAAATATGTGCCCATGATAAGCACCGATCAGCATTTCTGGATTTAGAACATTCAAAAGTTGAAAGCTGATGCTCATATTATAAAAAACATTAAAGATCTATGGAGATAGAGACCACAAAGATTTAATTGAACCCCAGCCCCGCAATGCGCAAATGGATACTAGATCCGAGTCACGAAACGTGGACAACACGGCACGGCACATTTCAACAAATTTTGCAATCCAACAGTTTGCATACAAAGATTATAGCCTAGGAACCTGGAAAACATATATATTACACCATACGGCCTGAAGTGGCTTCTTTAGTGGCTAAAAAATACAACAAATATTTACTAACCAAGATTATAGGGGTCTACACGTAAAATTCTACCACGTGACACTCGCGGCCACAGCCATTCATAACTTTAGACACTGTGACACACTTGACGTTAACTTGTGTGACATTTTGACCTGCTTCTTAACCCGTGACAGCATTCATAAACAGTGTGCACTGCTGCGACAGCCATATTAGTTTGCCAACCCAGGTAGAACCCCTAAGATTTGGTTGAAATATTAAATCAAGCGTAATGTGTACCATAAACAAGGCAGGTCATATTTATGAATGCACGACAAATATACCACAGCTCCATTCAATTGACACACCTCATAGCTCCCCCATATACACACATGTATTTCATTTAGAGACCTGTACTAACAAAAGTTACAAATTACTAGCACACCGAGGTATTAATGGTGTATACAGCCCTCGTTACTGTATACAATGCGTTAAGCCATAAAAACCCACAAGCTGTATTATAAATATGGGCACCAAATATGGTGAGGTGAGGGCTAAAGTATGCAATAGATTGAAAACCACGCAAAATTACCCATTTGCATTCTGAGGGCTTCATATAAACATGTACCCATTAACCCTTGAAGAATTAAAAAGATACCAGCACCAGTATTTATAGAAACATGCCAATAACATATTTCCTAGAAGAGATAATGCCCAAAGTGACATTTTGCAGGCATCGTAAAAACCGAATTAATCAAAGACTTAATTTCCGATTGTGGCCGATGCCAAACACGAATGCTTTAACTAGCAATACCCGTAAAAGGTAACATAAATAGAACATTCGCCATCCAGCCAAACAAAGGCCGAAATATGCGAAGTACATGTAATGAGAAACTACCTAGACGTGTTAACATTAGCCTGGTCATTCAATAAATATGCTGCATAAAAATGCGAATACCACAGGTGCGCCCGCATGCCTGGGACCCGCTTTCTGGCCCTTGGTTTTTGGGCCGACTCACATAATGAAGCTGTTGGGGGGGTCGCCACACCTCCCGCCACTATCATACTTTTGCATTCCCAACATATGTCCGACAGCCCATTTAGACCCTGGTGAAAGAGGCAAATGGGTAGAATACCATGCCACAATACGTGCATAAAATAGATCTGTAATAATATAATAAGCACTGCATGCAAATCTAACCCTTTACAGAATAAGGTTACAGTGACTTTCCCATAGCTGGGAATTACTGCCAACGGTAGAGGTTAATTAAGTTGAAATATTCACAAACAAAATTTTGAGTTACAGGGTAATACAATTTAGGTAATTTAACTTGAAAGCCGCACACAATCCAATTATATTAAGGTAATTTACAAAAGGTACATTGCCCCCCAAAACCTCACCTCTTAAACGCACAGCAAACCGAACAGAAGAGTACTATGCTTTGTAGTTTCAAACAAATTCCGAACCCACTAAAAACGCCATGCATATTTCTTAGTTGAAAACATCACAAACATTCTAAAGCAAAAGACATACCTGAATACAATGTCTCTGCGTTAAAACAGCAGAACCAAAAACGTACCGCTAACGGTGCCACCTCTCGTGTGTCTGCGTGAGTATTTTAAGTGAGAGAAGTGTATGTGTGTGCGTATAAGTATTTTTGTTTTGGCAGTTTTCTTGATGAGCGAATTCATTGGTTTGGAAAGATTTAGCATCAATTTTCTTTACATTGATAGGCACAGCTGCTATATACATGCATACGAGAAATTCGCCCCTGTGAAATGCAACTATTATTTTATGTGAATGCACCATCAAAATGGCGTTTACCGCTACTTTGCAAAAAGCGTTGTACCAATAAAACAGTATAATGACGCTATAACCAATGTAACTTCCAAACAAATAATGAAGTAGGTTTATCAATAATGCCACATATGGTTCAAAAAAGCAGCAACAATGCCTTCAAATTGAATTTGGAATGAAACGGGTTTGCCTACTAAAAACAACAAAAGATAGCAACCGCAAGCAACCCAATTTTGTTTACTTATAAATACCATGGACTTGGAGACATTTCCCCTATAACCCAAAAACGATGAGCCATCCGTAAAGCCAACATGCATTTTTCTAAAGGCACATATGCAAATTTTTTAAATGACAAGCCAGTTATGTAAAAAAACAATGAAATTCATGGTTACATCCACTAAAGAAAAAACCAACTGAAGGACTTCTTCCCTATGAGCTAGTAAAATCTCATTCCCTGAGCACAGTCAGTAGCCTTCATTCATTCACCAATGTCTTTAGAATCCTCCCTTGTTTTTGGGTACGATATATGTACCCAAATTACACGAGGTCAGTTGATGTTCAATGTTGTATGGATAGGTGTTGCGCATGCGTTGAACCGTGCGGACGTTTTTCCAATTGCGTCAGCAGATTTGACATCTTTTGCTGTCTTTTTGCTGTAATCTTGCATGAAAAGTACACCAATCTTGCAGGTTCTGTTTCTTTCACCTATACCACCTCTGGTCCTTGGTATTTCTCGTGGATTGAGTATATGACGATTGATCAAGTCACTGTCTGTGTCGCTGTGGATGGACCTACTGTCCATGATTTTACATGTTTTATGGCCGCCGAATTTTGCAACTCGAGCAGGCAACCGCAAGTACAACCTATTTCTTACTGAGTGACTGTATGTTTTGCCTATGTTTTCATCATTTATTATCACAATGAACACTTACCTTACCCGTTTTGTAGATATCTACTGCCGTTTACCACCCAGTGCTGTTAGAACTTGCCCCTTGACGTGTAATTGAATGTGCAATCATGAATGATCATTGTCAACTCAAAAAGGTCAAAATGGCCATCTCATTTTGCAAAAAAGAGTACGATCTCTCTGCTATGTATGTAAGAACTGTGACTGAATACTGATGTTGATATCAATTCCATTCTCGTACCACATGTTATCACACTTGATAACTACTAATGCAATTTTTTTTTGTTTTTTTTTTTTTCCCCCTGTTTAATGTTGTTGGTCCTGGTAATCAGAGGGTATTCAGCTTTAATTCGCAATCTTTCGTACATGCATGTCCCTCCTGCTACTGGTATTGTTAATCCTGGTTGATAGTCATGTGGAACAAAACCCGGACCAAAACCTACCAGATACCCATGTGGTGCAATGTGGTAGAGCATTGTACAAGGCTATAGGGGAGGCCAAAATTTAGGCATTATTATGGGAGTCATGTGATATGTGGATCACGCAGATTGTGTCAGCATAGATCCCACCCTTATGGGGCTAAATTAGGCAGACAAGAACCCATGGAAGTGTGTTAGATGGGTCTACCAAATCCAACTTCTAGCTTGTTTGACTAAATCATCTTGAACAGTGACAATCTCTCCATACCACTCAAGTGATTTCCAGTTTTGCGAGTAGTACGTTCAACCAACAACAAAGCCCTACATGGCTCGCACTTGCCCGCTTCTTCTCCATCTTTCTAAAAACCACCCACCTCGTGTAGGGAATCAAACCTTACGTGCTCTCATTAATCAACTTCAGAGGCATTATGCAAAAAGAGAAGAAGAATTTTGGAGTTTAGTTAAAACCGCCATAAAAACCCGACGTCAGCATGGATGCGAAACATGGCTTAAAAAACACCGGTATTGGGCAAGGTGAAGTTTCCCCCCGGGTTACACACCTACAGAAAGGACCGGAAGGAAAGACGGTTATGGGGGAGTTTCACTCGGCATCACCACCACAAGCCTGAACAGTCATCAGATACCTCTAGAAAAACAACTGATACATGACTCATTGCAGCCAAGGTCATCAATGGCAATAATACCATCATTTGCAGCAGGGTCTTATCGCCCAACCAACAATGATCAGAGTTATTTGGATAACCTAAACAAAGGACCATATTGAAGGTATGTTCATAATAATCCCCAGTACTGCTATTGGATAGGAGGTGGGGGTGACATTGAACTACCTGACATTTTGACTGGGGGACACTGACCAGATGCATCTAATCAGTACAAGCGCTCTATAATGAGTCTACCTCCAAACTCTGCCTAGTGTTGGACTGGAACAGATAGTCAACTTTCATACCAGACTAAATAGCACCCTTGACCTCATCGATACAAAACAGTCCTATTTGGGGAGGAAGCAGTGTGTCGGCACACTGACAGGCTCGTGACAATGATGTGGTCTTCTAAAATGGAGTGTCGTGCTTATAGACAGAAACAGCCAAAACGTCGCAAAGTATACTGTTTGTGGAAACGAAGCCACATCTCGACAACATATAGAACTGTGTCAAGGTCATGGGCTGCTGACTTTGTTGTGAAAATACTCACTTGTACAACAAGTTGAGACTCTGGCATATGAAATACAGAGCAGGGAACTTGAGTGAAATGTCACTGACCATGTGCCATCGAAAGTTAGCTCTTCCAGGTTCAGCCAGTGTTGGTTTGATACAGAAACCAAAAGAATGTGCCGTAAGAAAGCTAGAGCATACAGGAAGGCCAGACGTACCAACGAGGGACAGAGACTGGCGACGCTACCATGACATCAAGAAGACCACTCCAGAGAGTTTTTGCAGGCAAACTTACACCTAAGTAGTATCTGACATCATCAACAGTGAAACCCGGATGGTAATAAGAAACTTGGTGCATTGGTTTAAATCCAAGAGATGCGACCAAATGGGCGGTCGATCCCCCTCAAAAGAATGGAAACGTGCTGCACTGTGACCCCAAGAAACAAGGGCCAACTCCTGAATAGGACAGTTTCTCTTCTGTTTGCACGGTTGATAGTGGCATACAAAACACTGGACCTGGGGCCTAGGTTCGCATCCCACATGAGGACATAAATGTTAGCTGTTTGTGGCGTCACCAAGTACTGAGAACTAAAACCGCATAAGGCTGCTGGTCCAGACGGCTCCCATGAGGGTGCTGAAGGAGGAAAACTGCTGTGCAACTTGCTCCGGCTGTTACCCTATTATTTCAGGCCTCCATCTACCAAGGCTGTGTAACCGGTCCCCATGGAAGAAGGCTCTTGTAGTCCCTATCTTCAAGAAAGGCGCAGGTCGTCGTCTGCTGCAACATAGGCCCAAATCTCACTCACAGCAGTTCTTTGCAAAGGTATGTGAGCACATCCTACTACTGTCCATCATCAAACATCTCACTGACCTGAGAGACTTAATGATGATCAACATGGTTCAGAAAACGACGATCTTGCGACACGCAATTGCTCCTTACCCTCAACGATCTGGCTAGAGGACTTGAGCAGAAGAAACAAATAGGGTCTATTTATTGGACTTCGCCAAGGCCTTCGATAAGGAATCCACACCAACGGTTACTTACTAAGGGCTGAGTTCTACGGTATCCGTGGCTGCACTCTGGAATGGATGAAGAGCTTCCTTCAAGATGCACACAGCAAGTAGTGATTGATGGCCAGATGAGATTGAAGTAAAGTGACATCAGGTGTTCCCCAGGGAAGTGTGCTTTGGGCCCCACTCTCTTCTTGATCTACCTCAAATGATCTACCTGACAGTGTCTCTGGTTCTACTCCAAGTATTTCTCTTCGCAGATGACTGCGTCCTTTATAATCCAATAGCATCGGCCCAGGATTGTGTCAGCCTACAGAAGGACCTTGATTCACTCAGAGAATGGAATGGAAGAAATTGTGGTTAATGGAATTCCATCCTTCCAAATGTCAAGTCATTCACACTACAACAAGCGTTAACCTGTTAGTGTACTCCATACAACATACATGGTCACACCTTCGACGAGGGTGAAACTCAGCCAAGACCTGGAAGTGAACATCGACTCAAAGTTATCCTTCAACACCCATGTTGATGCGACAGTGAAGAAAGCCAATTCTACCAATGCCTTTCTAAGCTGCAACTTCAGTCGTTGCAACCGTAACATCAAAAAGTCCACTTTCACCACCTATGTTAGACCAATTGTGGAATATGCGTCATCATCATGGGATCCCCATACCAAGCGTAACATCGACAAGCTTGAGATGGTCCAGAGAAGAGGAGCCCGTTATGTTACTGGCAATTATGACCGTACCAACAGTGTCACCTCCATGCTACATGACCTGAACTGGACCACTTTGGAAAGTAGACGCCTAAACAATCGGCTTACCATGATGTACCGTATCCGCTTCAACCTTGTTGACATCGATTGGCGTGAGCACCTCACAGAATCTACGTCAACTACGAGAGGCCATGGATCCCGTTTCATGATCCTATACTGCAGCAACCTGGTTTATGCTTCATCCTTCTTTCCCAGGACATCTAGGGAGTGGAATAGCCTCAAATTTGACCCCGCTTACCAGCCATCTCTTGACGCCTTCAGATCTGCGTTGAGGGGGTCCACCAGTTAGTCTGCTTCCATGGAACATTGTTTTTACTTGCACCTGTATATATTGCACTCATACAAAAATTGGTTTGCGCCTGCTGGTTCCACGCCTGTGCGCATCCGCAGTGCGTTTATCTTCTGACACAAGAAGCTGCACTTTACTGGAAGGAAGGGAGGAAGTACAACCCACTGAACTGTGACCTTTGGTGGATGAACATATTGTAACTCATAGTGCTTGTTGACTGAATCAGAACCAAATGTGATGGATCTCGAATAAAGATAAAACACAACAATACATTATTTAAGCCTGCAAGTTATTTAGCAACACAGTATTATCATGCAGCTCCACCTGTTTATGTGCAAATTGACCTTATGGGGCATTAACAGCCTACCAATCATGACGAGCTATTAAATAAGCCACAATGGCATGAATAGGCCTATACGAGAGAATCAATCAACTAAGTGAATAAGGCCTCGACCATTAAATGAGAATTTAACGAGGCGCGTAAGCTATTATAATGCCCAATCCGATTGCACATAAATCGGTTGTGATCCGCACCAACCGCCTAATTGACATGAAAAACATGGTACAATTAAATTCAATTTGCTGACTATCAATATCAATTGATACGACTTAGGTTGTAAGCTATTCAGAAACACAGTATTAACCTGCAGTCCCACTTGTTTATGTGCAAATGTCATTATAGGTGGAAATTAACATGACAACAACACTGAGCCACTTCTTTAGGCACAAGCCGCTAACCCATTAAATGAGAATGCTATAGGGACGAAGCATAATTATAACCAACGTTATGAGTTAAATTTATGGAATAATGACTAGACTGATTGCACATAAAGTTGAAGTGGTCTATACCTTTGGCCTCTAGCATGTAACGGTATTATCGCATTGTATTTCTGATGATATCAATAAACCATATACTGACTCATTAAACTTGAATGGCTGCTAGATGTACTTTAACCCGTGAAAAAAAGTCAATTACATTATTCCACAAGGCTGGTTGATTTGGAGCAAACCTAACAGTGCAGTGGTTTGGTGATTATCAACAGACTGACAGTTCACCCACAACGACAACTGTTCCTTTGACGCTTGTTCATTCGGCATTTACAAGTTATTTTCCGGAGCTCGAGTCTCGCATTTCTCGCCAAGTTAAATACTGCATCTTTGGAGAAACGACGGCACCACTTTTGAGGTTTGTTCACCAAATGTAGTTATATCTATCACAAAAACTAATAGTTAGAGTACTCAATCCGCCGAATTCTGCTTCCTGACACAATATGAATGGGGTTAGAAATTTGCCTTTTTGTTCGTTCTTTAAATATGCACGGAACAGGTTCAGATGAAAAATCACAACATCAAAGCCTGAATTATTGACTTTAACTATATTGTCCACATTAGAGTTAAATAATTCTGACGCAACGTCTTACCCGATCCTCAAGACACTAAAATCCGTGATTTTTTGAAATATAAAAACTCCTTAACGACGATTCGGAAATAATCAGGCAAGGAAATAGCTCGGTCCTATCATCGTCACGCCATACTCCCCGCAAACAAGAAACGGTAATACGTCCAATGGATCTATTTGGCTAATTCATTCTTACAACATTCGAAACATTGAATGGCGAATATACTAAATATAGCATACAGAAGAAAGATAGGAACACAGTTGAAGCCTTGCCAATAGTCTTTCAGATCAATTTATCCATAAAGACATAATCATTCAGCCAAGGACAATTTCCTTTAGCAAAACAATTTTTTGTCAATTAACCAAAACCATGACCTTCTCCTACGCAGATCTGATGCTATGTGATGACGGATGGCGGAAAACGCCAAAGCACGGGAGAAAAGCCGACGCCCATTGGTCAACGGAGCCGTAAGCCAACGAGACGTGATTGAACGGTGGCTGGGCTCTATGCAAAGTAGCAAAACAATGACCGAGACCAATGGGCCATTTAACCCATTCTCTGCAGTGAACAAATCTTCATAAAACGTTATTTTCATTTCAATTAACTTCGCGACCCCCTATAAGGGTCCGCGACTACAAAAGGTGTCGCGACCCCCCGGTTGGGAAACCTTGGGTTAAGGGTTTTGTTAGTGTAGGCCATAGAAAATATCATTTGTTTCCTGTAGAAATTTAAAGAGGGGTACATATGGAACTCTTTCACAAAAAAAAGAGAGAATCACGGAACGGACGTTTGCCTTGTTTTGGGGGAAATTGCCCTTAGATCAAAACACATGTTTGACATATTTTGAATACAAAGAATAATGATTTAAATTCACACTCACTGCCTTATGGATCCTCGATCTTGACTACTCATTATTCTGGTGAGTATCAGGAATGGCTTGACCCAATCATGTCCATGATGTTTTATCTCTCACATACATCACCAAAACATCTGATTACAAATTTTGAGTTAAATCAGTCCAGCCGTTTGGATAGAAACAAAAATGTGCACCAAATTGGGAGTGGGAGAGAGGGGGGGAAAGCTGTCGATCGGATTACCTACCTTGAACACCATGTGTTTACAAAACGTTTGTAAATATTAGAATCTTAACACTCGAATGTGTTTATTCTAATGTTTGAGTGTAAATTATTTGAATGTAAATAAACAAAAAAAGTATGTCATACATACCCCGTATCCGCCACCATATTGAAATTCATTTCCATTAATTCCATATGAATTGTTGTATGCACTGTATGGATTAAATGAATTTCCCGGATTGTCAAAGTTAGCAAGTTCAGTTCCAACTTGAGGTTGTTGCTTTCCAAGTGATCCTGCCGCAGCACCTGCAGACCCATACATGTAAATACCAACCCCAATGATGATGGTAGCAGTAATTGCTGCGACTACAACGCCTACAACAATGCCAGTGACAGCACCTGGGCTCAGTTCTGTCAGGCAAAAATTGATAGATGACGACAATAAATAACCCATTATTGAGATGTCGAGCGTGATGACAGTAATTAAGTTTATTGCAAAACGCAATAAACTGATTTAACACCAGGAAATGATTTCTGATCCCTTTTGGGTTGCTTGGTTACCGATTGTATTGGAACCAATCGTGCTTCACCCTTTTGTCTTCCACAGCCAATCAGGCGTTGTATTTCCGGGGAAGCTGTCCGGCTTTCCTGGAAATGGTCACTTCGCTATTTGCCACCGGGACTTTAGTCGCCCTTTGGGCGTGTTGACAATTATAAAATTTCCCTCCCTCCCCAGGTGTGTGGTAGACCCAAAGAGGTTCTATATAGATAGAGAGGCAAAACGTTACGTCGTCTTTAAAAATCCATCGTCTCGCATGTTTTGCCGACCACAAAGAAAACATAGAGTACCAACAATAGAAAGCAATGGCTGCCTCCGCTTCTTCCACATACTGTGGGTGCCGCTGTGCATATACACTAATCGGTAGTGATACAAATTGATGTATGTGTTAGAGGTGGCCAGGTGTAATAATAGTGCACCTGGATCATTGCTCAGATACTCTTTTTTCTCATAATGCAATGCGCGCTTAGGTGAAAAGATGTATTCATTGAGGCGGCTTATTTAAATCAAGACGACTGACGTTCATTTCATTCGTTGTGTGGCCATGGGTAGGACAAAATTTAACCACCAATAGCACCCAACATCCAACAACTGATATTTTGCCGGATTGTTTGTATCGAATTGACATATGTTGTATACAACCCCCGAGCTCTAACTAATAAATATTCCGTGCAATATTCAAAATGTCAGCGCCCAGCACGGACGACTGGTTTTGAATGGGCTTAACCCCCTTGGGTAGACCAGCAGAAGAGACCTTTACCTCAATTTAGATATTAATGGTTTCTTAGTGTCTTTGCTTAAGCTCTTTTAGCTGATTGGACTTTTGTAATATGTAATTAGTATTTTGGGAGGTTGTTTATCTTACGATTCTGATGAATCGTTGTTTTGTGTGGGAAATTTAAGAAATTGTGTCACTTGATGGATCTGAACCTTCTCTAAATTGGACTTGTAGCATATACAGGGTGAGTCAAAAAAAACTTGACCCTGATTGTGTCCGCCATTTTGAATTTTTAAGTAACATATATCTAACACATGTGGTATCATCTGAAAGCCTAGTTCATTATCTTTAATTTGCTGCAAAGATCATTCATATCGGTTTGGTATAAACTGAGCTACAGTCGTTTGAATCAAGTAGTCTCTTTTCCGCTCTGTCCACGGATTCCCATTTGCTTAGTTGGCCGCCGTGCATTCAAATGGGAATCCGTGGATAGGGGTAAAAGCTGACTACTTGATTCAAAAGACCGTAGTTCGGCTTATATTCATCGGATTGGAATTATCTTTGCAGCAAATTAAAGATAATGAAGTAGGCTTTCCGATGATACCAGATATGTTAGATGTATTTTACTTAAAAATTCAAAATGGCGGACGCAATCAGGGTCAAGTTTTTTTTTACTCACCCTGTATATAATAAATAAAATTGGATGGTAACTTAAGTTAGGCTACTGGATAGGTAAGTTCCTTTTAGCAAATTGCGCATTTGCTTAAACTAGTTGTAAATTTGTATGTATTCCAATAAGGATCTAATTTGCGACTTCAAGTGTGAAGGTAGGCTATATTATTGGATCGGTACCAGCAAATTGCTCACAACCCTTAGAGCCGGGCATTATTAACAGTGCCCTCACAGTCCTTGCTTATCGAACTGAAAATGATTGACATTGCTCCAACATCCAATCACAACTCACTTTCCAATTATACTCGATTCGCGCTGATATAGGGACAACCTGTACTTTTTTACGGGTGAGAGCTGTTTGTGAGGGGCGCAAAGCAATTAAACTTTCCAGCATTCCTAGTCCGTGCGTTCTTAATACTGTGTGCTCTACGGTCGATACGATGTGCAGTGGTCAAAGCATAAGAAGCTATAAGAGGGTCACTGGTAAAAGTAACGTACGTTAAATGTGAAATACTACCTGTATAAGGCAGGTGCGCTGTTGATTCCCGATTATTGTAGCGATGGGTTTGGCGTCCCGGGGTCCACACAGGTGATATGGTTCCTTATCATTACTTTCACACATCACCTAAACCAATACAGCTTAATACGACAAATACAATAGTCAATACCCACTCATAGATGGTCCAACGTTGTTCTTTATAGTTGGAAGCACATTGGATAAATATTTTCTATTGTAGGCAGCGAACTGACTTATTGGATAGATTAAGATGCTTCTTCCCTATTTCACGTAATGGATATTACCCAAAACTTTTCCCCAGCTCCTATATCAGCGCGAATCGAGTATAGTACATGTTGTACATCTAGTCCAAACCTCCCCTATTGTTGAACCTCATAAATCAATCCACTTGACCCGGGCTTTACAAAGAGTTGGCTCCATAGCATGAATGAAGATATCGATCTTGCATAATCAGACAATAGCCCCTATACCTCTGTACAGGGACGTGTACGCATAATAAGTTAGCACTGTAAACTAGTAAAAATACATATTTTATCCTTACTTTTGATGTGTTTATGCAGTTAAAATTAGAATAAAAACAATAAGTAGTTATACCTGTTAACAACTTGAAGTAATACTAACAAGGTTGATTGAATCCAACAGCCCTGAGCCTAGAATATGCCATTAATAGCAGTTTTACTACAGAGTTCTAATCTTGAGATTTGGACTTGATTTACTAGTGTCAAAATATGTCAACAACTATGCATCCAATTTTTATAAATGACCTCCTAAAATAATCTTTAGATGTTAAGCTAGGCAGCTAGGTAAAATAAACATAGGCTTACCATATGAAAAAAAGAGTTATAAGGGTTTAAACATATTGCATGTGTGATGTTAATGTTTTGATGTCCACAATATCCTTGCAAAACATTCCGTCACTTGGAAAACTTTATGCTGCCTAATTCCATGCTTGTACTTCAACCTTAGATAATAAAACGAAACTTCCCATCGGCCAATTCACTACATTTTTGACATTATCATAGTATGTTTCGACCAATAAATGAAAATGTTTTAACTAGTTTAACACAGCTACTTCTTTGGGGGCGGAGCACACAAGCAAGTTAAGTGAACTAGCACAATAGGATTTATGCTGGAACTTGCATGCTTTTGTAGCGTTGTTTTTTCAATGGTAAATGAGCCAAAGAAAGTTGGAGGATTCCTAAAGAAATTATAGAGGGAGCTTTAATAGTATACAAATATTGAATGCCCAAGAGTGTGATAGTAAAAAATATATCATGAGGTCAAATTTGGACTTTTCTATTTCACGAGGCGAAGCCGAGTGAAATGGAACAGTCAAAATTTGACCGAATGATATATTTTTACTATTGCACGAATTTAGGCAGTCAATATTTGTTTTATATCATGATATCACTGGTTTTATTTTCAAGCCATGTGATAGTAAAAACTATCACATTGCTCAAATCACTACAATCATGATATAATGCCCACTATCAACTGCTTGTAAGGCTTTGTGCTGGGGAGTGGGAACCACAGCAGCTTAGTATATTACTGGTCGCAGTGTGCATTAGGATAATAACAGGAACTTTGAATGTGAAGTTAGGCCAGTTCTTTTCTGCGGTACCTTCTTGGCAAATTGCTGAGGAGTTGGAACCTCAGTGGTTTAGTATATTACTGGTCGCTAAGTGTTTTTGGAATTGGAAAGAAACTGGAATTTGGATACATAAATATTTGGAATACTTCGATTTGGAATTGGAAATAAATAGGGGGCTACCTCCTGGCAAATATGCGCCACATTCACATCGCATTGCTTCCTGTGTTTTCATTTCTCGAGTGGTAAATCAATCACTACTATAATAATGATGTAACGAAATGTTTGGAAGCAATATTTATATTGACAACAAATAATAATAAACGGTGTTGATGACGACATGATGATAAACATAATCAAAATTAAAATAACTTTCAATTGTTATTATAAAAAGTATTATATTTCATGCAGTCGATAAATATCTTGGTTTTACATTGCATATACAGTAGTTTTATATTTTATTCAACTACACAAATACGTAATCGATGCTCTTTGTCAATGCCAGGGGGTAGGACATGCCAACCTAATAGCAGCAGGGAATTCAAAATGGCATCAGCATCCGGCATCACATGAGTGCTAGTCTTTTTCAAAGACTTAATGGTAGGAGGGTGCTCTTACGCATTTCGAACGGTTACACACAGACTTGACTATAGGCTAGGCCTGGTCATTTAAATCTAAATTACCGTTATTGGAAATTACGCTATTTTGCAGGGGTTAATCCACTAACCCCGACGGATTTTGAATTCAATAATTTATTCCAAATTATCATGATATTACTAAGATGTATCGGACTTAGGTTTAAAGGTCCGTTCAGACTTCCACTGCACTGTAGTGCAGTGCAATACATTGCCTGGATAGCAGTCTCTGCCCCTACTGCAATGTAGTACTGCAACAAAGTTAAATTCCTTATAACCTACATTGCAGTGGGTTGCATAAAGTGTCAGTAGAAAGTGATCGATATATAGGCAGTGCAGCAGCACTGCATTGCAGAGGAAGTATGAATGGACCTTAAATTTTGTAATGTAACTGAGACAGAGATTGCCATAGCAAATTCCCGTTTGGAAACCCCCAATTCCCAAATCGAGCAGGTCGTGTCCTCTCCCCCGGTCTATGCCTCACAATCTGTTCCTCTGTCAATTTCAAATCTCTATTTCTTTTTTACCTTTCTGGCATTCACCTACATTCTTGCACCAACACACCCATGAATCCTCTTCGGGCCCTCCAACTTCTTACACACTGTCATTTGTTTGTGATTTGAAAAAAAATGCTCCAAAATTTATTCATCAGGTCTCACCTTGAGGTGCTTCAGTTGGTAGATCATTATCAGTAATGGTGATAGAGGTTATAGCTTGCGAGATTGTTCCGGGGCTTCCAGGAGCCAAGCTCAGAGTTAGGGTAAAGTACTCATCAGGTTCCTCGTTTATGTCATCGTCTGTAATTTGCAGGCGAACAGCGTGCGAACTGGACAAAGCTGGTATAGTCACTTGAGATATTTCTAGTGTAAAATCTTCACCCGAAGTGGCTGAACCAGACACTGCGGCAACATCTGGAAGTGATTAAGCGCAGTTTATTTTAAAGGTCCCAGGAAATGTAAATAGAATTGACGTGGTTTGTGTCAAGTCTACAAAGAAGGACTAGAAAGCATTCAATATTTGGGTTGGTGATGACATCATTATAGTGAAACTACTTTCAGAGAGTAATAGAAAATTCCAGGTGACTGGTGTGAATCTATTCATGACACTGACTGAAAATCAATAGTTTCACTTATGATGTCACTGGTAGTGTATTCTTTTTTTCTGGCCCTGTTTATTGGAATGGAATGTCCCGTAAAGATTTGGAGTAGGTTTATCATCTCATTTCCTGGGACTTTAATTAAAAAAATACGATTACAAACGTTATGATAGAGTGCCATCGTTGGCATGTGTGTAATTTTCTTTTTTTTTTGTTTTTAGTTTTTTTGACAAATAAAAATAGTCACTATCGCGACACAGATCGAAATATTAAAGCATTAATACAATTGTGTGTGTGTGTTGCGTTATTCTCTTAATTAACATCAATGAAATTCTGTCATGAAACCTTTTAAGGATTGCATGTTATTAGACATACCTTTTGTTGACATGTTAGAATACAAAGCGTAATAAATAACCACCACTGATATAGACCGTATTCAATATGACGTCAGTCACCAGCCATGTTGGTGGACAAGATGCATACATTCCAGGACTACAATACATTCACCTGTCAATCGATCCATGTTTAGCGATTGCGCAGGGGTCATTGACAGGTGAATGTATTGTAGTACTGGAATGCGTCTATCTTGAATACGGTCTATACTAGGTATTTTTACCATGAGACCTTGAAGAGAGGTATCAATCTCCTTTATCCCTCGGCATCATTGCGTGACGGTATTAAAAGAAGTACTTTGACAGTGTAGATGTGAGTGCATGATTAGTAGGGGGTTTAAATCAGAATCCCATTCTGGGTCACCAAAACTTGACATCAAATCGTATGCAGAGCTGTCACCCAAAGAATTGAAATGGATTTTCTGCTTTAGTATGACCAGGGCAATAATTTGACACCGGTTTCAACAAAATCCGAGCATTGGATTTTGTTTGCCCCAGAATGACCTTGAACCATAACAGGGCTGTAGCCGTTTAACTAAGGTCGGAACCTATACAAACTATACCTTTTTTAATCCATATAATGAGACAAATACATCGGTGCACATTTAAACACAATTTGACCTGATTTTCAAATTTACCTATACTAATTTTACCCCCTTATTTTACAAGTTCCCCACATTTCCCAGAGGTTGGACCCAAAAATTCAGATTCAGCACCCTTCAAACTATAAAAAAAACATCTTCAAACCTTCTTCCCCAAACTTCTAAATTGGGATTCTCGTTTATAACCATGTGCCTAAATCCATATAGATACCTACGTCTTCGATTTGAATTCCAGTGTTTTACCATTAATAACAATATTGTGATTAACACTCAACAAGATCGGGTGTTCTCGATGTCGGGTTTCCTTTTATAGGTATTTTCATTTGTGTAACTTTTGGTACCTCGTAGTCTAGTGTCAAAACTTCGTAATGGGATTATATTTTTGACTGATTAAAGCTATATAATCCCCCATTGAAGTCTTGATACTAGACTAGTTCTGTGCAATATTACATGGAGGAATACTCTACCTCGTTTACTCTGAGTGCTTTAATTAAAAGCAGTTATTAATATTAAATATTTCCATACAAATTTAGTAAATACCCAATGTACTTACTAACAGTCACTTCAATATCACCAGATTTTGTGATCACCACTTCTGCAGAGCTACCAGACTCCTCAGAGAATGTGTAGGATGGTCTTTCCCAACCTAGGTCAACTGTAATGATTAGACACACGATGCCAAAGTTGTAAGAGATGGCACAACTAATACTACTACTGCCACAACTACCATCTCAACAATATTACCACAATCGCTGCTGCTACTACTGCTACTACTGCTGCTACTACTACTACTACTAGGCTACTACTACTACTACTACACTACTTCTACATTACTACTACTACTACTACTACTACTACTACTACTACTACTACTACTACTACTACTACTACTACTACTACTACTACTACTACTACTACTACTACTACTACTACTACTACTACTACTACTACTACCGCTAATACTACTACTTCTAGGCCTGTATTTTCCCATTTACAGACGCAGTTACTGAATAAAATATCGGCAAAACCGCTGTTTACAATATGTAAAAAACACGCACTTCTTAGAGTGCAAATGTTTATGCATCAACTTTTAGGGACCTGCTCAAATTAATAAAATATCCTCACCGTCGTCATCGTTAATAGTCACCGTGACTACATTTGGTTCCCCACGATACAGCTTTCCCCGCCAGTTATCGTAAGAGTGAATGTTTCTGGCCCCTCTACCTCATCATCACCAATAATTTGTACGGGAACGCACTGCTCGGCGGTCCCTGTAAAGGCTATCTGTGTTAAAGGCCGGAAGTCTTCTTCACCTTTTGCAGATTCAGACGCTGACGTAGTAACCCCTTCTGAAATTATTTCTGTTAAAAAAATAGCAGAATATGTTCTGACTTATCTATAATTCTGTAAAGGGGTAAAGTCAAATTTTCCTCAAATGTTGTAGAATTGACGCTGAAATGCGACAAATGAAAAATATACTTACGGATAGTTTTGGACGTGGTTGTATCGCCTTCCCTAACTACACACACGACAACTTCACCGTCACTTTCACCAACGTTGTACGTTGATTGCTTCCAGAAGTATTCGGCTGAAACGTATTAAAACAACTCATAATGTCATTAAGGTATTAAAGGAGGATGGCCCGATTTAAGAATATGAAGTTTTCATCTTGATAGACTGGCCTTCACCCCAAAACCCCATTTGTAAAGTTCCGCGCCGATATTTCAATCCGTTTTGATGCGAGAGCTAAAAACGTGATTTTGTAAGCCCCGTAGAGTACTGTGTAGAATTAATATTGGTCGACCAAAATGCAACATATTTTCGCTTATAACTTCCAAACCAAACATCCTTTGGTTCTAAGATTTCACATGGTAAATGAGAAAAATAGCAGCTTTCTTCTGATACCAAAATGTTGACCACTTCCGGTAAAATCTGGAACTTCTGGGGACGAGGCTATTTGCGATCGGGCCATGGACCTTTAGAGAGACACTGGCACATTTGAAAAATAGTGCGCCCTCAAGAATTTTCAAAATGGATATTTTTGCATGGTTGTAAGGCTTTTATATCGTCGCTGGGCGGGAAAAACCTCACGTGTAACTTCAGAGGTCAAATACAAAACCTCATATGTAAAAAGTGGGCCCCAGTGCTAAAACCTCATATGTGCATTTTGGTCACATCGGGTTCTAGTTTGAATTTCAAGCCAAATATGATAGTAAATCATTGCCAGTTTATTTCAGAATCTGGAGTAAATAATTATCTAAATATATTTAGAAAGGAAAACATGTCTTGTGCAGGGCTTTACAGCAAATTATTTAGTATTTGGTGTCCCCCGAAACTGTTACATATGAGGTTTTATCATGTTACATTTTTTACTACATGTGAGGTTTTGTTCTTAAAGGTCAAATGCTCATATGAGGTTTTTCCCGCCCAGCGACGATATACAAAAGCCCTCACCCGAAATGATTAAGACCAAATCAGCTTCCTTATGGGTAAACAGAACGATTTTATAATTAAACGTCGCCGGCGACGCGAAATTCAGCAGACGACGAAAATGGCGTTTAACACAAGAGCGCGCACGCCGTATGCATGTTTCCCACGCTATGCACATTGTTTGATCGGTCTATAACCTTTGTGGTTTTAATATCAGTGAGTACGAGTCAAAAATATTCATGTAATATACACATTTGTTGATTAATGTTGTGGAAAACTTAAAGGTTGGCCTACAAATTACCTGGATGTCTTTATCCTCATATCAATGTCCCTATCTGTTTTGGGGTATGTTATTTTGATGTGTAAAATATATCTCTGTTCTTCCAATGGCCTAGACTATCATTTGAGAGCAAATTGAAGAAATTTCATATTTTGTGAAAATGTGCCAGTGCCGCTTTAAAGGGAAATATTAGCGAATTTTAGTGTACATATGTGATAAAGTATGTTGAAACGATTCTCAAGAGTGATAATATTAACACTTAAAGGGCCATAATGACATGAAAAAAATTGACATAATGAAAAGGACCATACTAAGTTCCACGAGTTTGAAAACAATTTGGATGTTTACATTCTGTAAAAACAGGAAGAGTTCCGGGGGCAGTGTGTTGCATTTTCTTGAACAGAAAAGCAAGGTGTTCACATCCCTGATAGAATTTACAGTGTATCTAGCATGTTTTGCGACACAATTCAAAGGCATATAGACCAGTTAACATCCTACGTCACTTCTTTTGTTGCCTGCGAATCCATTCCTGCGAATCGTTATGGCCCATAGTATTAAAACTCTAACAGATACATTTGCCCAGTGTGTAACAGTCAGGCCGACCTATTTCAAGATACCAGGCCCTAACATGTTTACAAACATTGCTGTTAACTGGTCTATAGACCGGTGTGAAAGCAGATATAGTCCGGTAGGAGCCATAGTCCGGGGCTCCATAGACGATAACGGAATAAAGCGTGAAACTATTGTTGCGTAAAGAGTCAACTGAATCGATTGCCCTATTGTTCACCATTGTTCCCAGACTATGAGTACGCCGGACAATAGTTACTTCTACAGGTCAGGTTCTTCAGGCCAGGAGGCCAGGAGGACCTGCTACTGGTATCCTGGTAACCAGTACTACCTGTCCCAGGGCCGGGTTGTCGGCGGCTAAACCGACTCCCCCATCAGGCTTTTTGTTAAGAAAACCGATGAGGAGGGTAGCTGGTTACCCTGGTAGAACTAAAAATAAAATCTACCTGTAAGAGCGCCAGCTCTGGAGAGCTAAAGGCGGTCATCCAGCACTGCTTTACATGCTGCCTTGCATTTGTGGGGGGGGGGGTCCTCAAAGGCTAGGGCCACCGCCGATAACGGTGGTTCGGCGTCAGGAAGGGCATCCGGCCGATTTAAAAACCGCTCCAAGAAATCCTCATGAAGACAAATACAAGAGGGCACCAACCAGCCCGAAGGTTTGGGTGGGTGTCACCTACCTACCATAAGAAGAAAGGTGAAAGGAATCACCCCGGACCACGCAAGCGTTGCTTGCATCATTGACGGCTTAAAAACCTGACGAGCGGCTCGTGGGTGAGGGTTTGAAGTCTGAATGTAGGGACCATGAGAGGGAAGGGTGTAGAGATATGCGAAGAGTTAGGAAGAGAAAAGGTTTGATGTTTGTGGTGTACAGGAAGTGAGTTGGAGAGGGGAGGGGGCTAGATGGTTGGAGTTAGGAAGAAAGTATAATTTGTGGTGGGCAGGAAATAAGGATGGCTTGGGGAGTTGGGAGTATTGTTAGAGGACTGTGTGAGAAGGTTGTGGAGGTAGAAGGAGGAGCGTAGGGTGATGAACGGTGGTTAATGGCTTTGAGGAGGAGTAGTGAGCTCATATGCCGGCTAAGTCTCCGCATAGCGGTAGAAAGCATGAAGAGAAGGAGCCATTTTATGATGGATGGCAGGGAAGGGGCTATGCAAAGTGTGGGTGAATTAGTTCTCTGTTTTGGTGATTTCAATGGACATTGGGAAAATGGATCGATGGGTTTTGGGGGGGGGGTTCACGAGGGAACGGGTTTGGGGATAGGAAACCTGGAAGAATGATGCTGTTAAGTTTGTGAGAATAAGGTTGTGTGTGGCGATACTGGTTTTAAGAAAGATTCAAAATGAAGTGACCTTTAGTTGCATGGTAAAACGATTCAGAGATTGATTTTTTGCTTGTGGGTAAGGAGATGAGAACGTTTTTGAAGAATTTTAAGAGGTAATTCCCTTGGAATTCCCATAGGTTGTGGTTGCCCGATGTGACAAGTGGAAGGTGAAAAAAGTGTGAGGAAGGTAGTGCAGGTGAGGAGGAAAGTATGAAGCTGAAAGAGAGAACCAGAAGATTTTGAGATAGAGTGGGCAGCTTGTGGGGATGTGGCCGATCTGTGGGTGTGTTTTTAAGGAGGGGTGTTACAGGCTGTGGATTGAAGTGTGTGGGAAAAAGAAAGGGATGAGACAGGAAGATACGGGGTGGGGAATGATGAGGTTAAGGAGGCTATAGGGAGAAAGAAGGATGCGTTATAAGAATGAGGAGAATTGTCCGGAAGAGAATAAGTTAGGTATAAAGATTGAATCACGAGCAAAGAAAGTGGTTGCGAGGTCTATTAAGGTGGAGGCTGAGAAGGGGGTGATTTAGTTGAGGGAGAACCCAAACAAGGTGTATAAGTTAGTGAAGGCAATGAAAAGGAAGAAAAGATGTTTGAGGGGGAAATGTATGAGAGAATTGATGGAAAGTTGAACTTCAGTGAGAAAGATAGAGGCAGGGTCCTGAACGAGCATATGGAGAGATCTGATGAGGATAATGAATGGGATCAGAGGGTGGAGGCTGATGTCTGGAAGGGCCAGTTGAGAGAGTCAGTCAGGAAAGAAGGTGTAAATTGCAATTGGTAAATGAAAACAGGAAAGGCTGCTGGACCCTCGGAATTGAGTGTTGAGATGATTATTGCGAATGGAGAGATAGGGATTGGTTTGATATGGATTTTGTCAGAGGGTGTTAGATGGAGAATGCCGGTGGAGTGGGCTGTGAGTGTGTTTGTTCCCATTTTTAAGGAAAAGGGGATGCAATAGGCTTGTTGCGTATAGGGGGTGTGAATGTGTGTGAGAGCCTCCGATGAAACTTGTGGAGAGGGTACTAGCGAATAGAATTCGGAGGATAGTGAAGGTGGATGAGATGCAATTTGTTTATGCCAGGGATGGAACGATAGATGCAGTGTTTCATTTTGAAGGAGGTGCAAGAGGACTATCGAGCAAAAGGGAAGAAACTCTATTAGTCCTTGTGGACTTGAGAAGGCATTTGATAGAGCACCGAGGAAAGTGATGGAGTGGTCAATGAGGAAGAGGGGCAAACCAGAAGTGGTGGTTAGAGCGGTGATGAGTCTGTAAATGAAGGAGCAAAAACAAAGAGTTAGAGTAGGGGTCTGAGTTGTCGAGGAGTTTGAAGGTGAATGTGGTGTTCATCAGGGTTCTTTGCTGTCTCCTTGATGTTTGCAATTGTGGTTGATGTGGTTAGGGAGAGTGCAAAAGAATGTTTGATTAGTGAGATTCTGTATGCTGATGATTTAGTTTTTAATGTGTGAGACAATGAAGGGTTGAGGGAGAAGTTTTGGAAGTTGAAGAAGCATTGGAGAGTAAGGGCCTGAAGGTAAACCTTGGGAAGACAAAGGATGGTGAGTGGGGAGGAAGGGGAGTTGTTTAGTGAGTAAAGTGGACCCATGTGGAATATGTGGAAAGAGGGTGAGGGCAAATTCGTGTGTGTGAGAAATGTGGAATGGATTCATGGGAGATGCACAAAGATTAAGAGAGTGACCCTAAGTTGGCAGAGACTGTGTGTGAAGATGCAAGAAGAGAGTTGAGGATTTGGGAAGGAGGTTGGAAAAGTTGTGTGACGAGGTGGAAACAGTGAAGGAGTTCACCATACCTAGGGTACAGGATTAGTGCGGGTGGTGGATGTGATGCGGCTGTGACAAGCCAGAGTGAGGTATGGGTGAAGTTAGGGAATGTGGGAGGTTGTTACTTGGGAGAGATTTCCTTAAGATGAAAGGATTGTGGTAACAGATTGATGTGAGATCAGTGATGCTGTATGGAGAGACATGGTAAGTGAGACATGGTGCCTGATTGGAAAATGGATGGATTTTGAGAAGGGCAGAGAGCAATGGTGAGAGCAATGTTGTGGTGTGAACTTGATGGATAGGAAGAAGACCTGAGGATTTTGAAATGCAGAGGTTGGGATTTGGGAGAGGCGGCTGACCGACTGGCGAAAGCGAATGTGTAAATTTGGGGTTTTTTCCCATTTTTTAATGTGTGAGCATGTTTTAAAAAGGGCTTTTGAGTTTGAGGTGGGTGTTTGAGGAAGAGGCCGACCAAGAGGACATGGAGGAAGCAATGGAGGAGGAGAGTAGAGGGTTGGGTTGAGGATGGGGGATGCGTTTAAATCGGGCGAAGTTGAGGAGGGAGTAAGGGCTATTGCACGAATGTGAGGTGAATCCGGCACCCGGTGCGGGGACAAAACCGATTTAAACGTTGGTTTTACTACTACTACTACTACACCGGATTCAGGCATTGTAACTTTTTAAGTCGTGTCCCACACGGTCGGACATAGCCCTTTGCCTGGACTTTGGGTCACTTCTGACCCAGATTCACTTCTGTGGTTCCATTGTTTTAGGCAAGTCAACTGGAACTTCTTCTCAAAATAATCGAGACATAGTAATTTTGACCGCAGATTGCCAGAGTGTCTCGCCACGAGGCCGTATATCAATGAAATTGCAACCCGATATCAGCTCATGTGCCCACACTTGCTTACCGACAGGAGGTCAATGATTGCTTACCTTTATCCCTAAACTCACTGGTGTGTGAAGCCCATGAATGTGCCTAGCACGAGTCCAGGTTAATTAAGTCACTTAATACCGGTATAGAAGTAACCATTGTCCGGCGTACTCGTAGTCCGGGAACAATGGTGAACCATAGGGTAATCGATTCAGTTGACTCTTTACGCAACACTAGTTTCACGCTTTATTCCGTTATCGTCTATGGAGCCCCGGACTTAGGCCCCGCCGGACTATATCTGCTTTCACACCGGTATTAACTCTGGTAGGTATTATACTCGATTCGCACTGATATAGGGACAACCTGTACTTTTTTACGGGTGAGAGCTGGTTGTGAGGGGCGCACAGCAATTAAACTTTAAAGCACTCCTAGTCCGTGCGTTCTTAATACTGTGTGATCTACGGTCAATACGATGTGCAGAACTAAACAGAGGGTCACTGGTGAAAGTTACGTACGTTAAAATGTGAAATACTAATGGATATCGCAGGTGCGCTATTGAATCCTGAATGTGGTAACAATGGATTTTCCGCTGTCCACACGGGTGATATGGGGGCCTCATCATTACTTTCATACGTTACCAAAACTAATACGACTAATACAATAGTCAATACCCACTCATAGATGGTCCAACGCAGTTCTTAATAGGCGAAGCACGTTGGATAAAATATTTTGAAATGAAAACCTTGGCCTAAACAAAAAACAAAAAAAAAAAAAAAACAAGACGCAACTTTGAATATAACTTCGCCTAAATTAAACTTCTTTAGTCTAAAGAATTCGGCGAATTACTTTGTCAGTGTACATTTAGGAACAGTGTAGAATCACCATATAGTATAAACATACCTTGTATAGTGCTCAGTAGGCCTGCAAATTCTTTAAGTATGGCTCCACGGAGGATACATTGAAGATGTGAAGAATATCTTAATAAATCTGTACAGTTATTCTGTACAAAACTTTACAAAGTTCAATTAAGAAAGGTACAGTAAACAAAATTTTGTTTTGAACTTGGCCCCTTTCCTTTCAAGTCACTTTCTATTGTTAGGCAGTGAAGCGACTTCTTGGATGGAATAAAATTCTTCTTCCCTATTTCACCTAATGGATATGTCCCAAAACTTTCCCCCAGCTCCTATATCAGCGCGAATTGAGTATAACGTCGGACTTAAAGTTGCCGTGTGGACGCGCACTGATCGGATCTAAATCCTGTCGGTATTACTATCGGACTTAAATTTGGTCGTGTGGACGCGCATCTAACGGTATTAGCGCTTAGATCCGACATAACTTTAAGTCCGATAAACTTATTACCGGTACTAGCTGACCGTAAGTGGTCCATGGGAACTGGCATCGGAGTTATAAACTTTAACACAAAGAAGGTTAGAATAATGATTAAAATATGAAAGAAACATGTGAAAACATCGTTACGTATCGAAATCTTTTTTATTCATGCACAGGAACCTAAACACCGTTGAAAAACTCTCACAATGACCATTTAAATGGTAATTAATGGCAAATCAGTTCATTTTGGTGAAAATAATACTTTCTCTGTGACAACCAATACAAAAGTAATGTCCGTCCGTGATGAAAAAGTGTCCGTCTGTCATGATTTTCAATTTCAATTTTGGTGAAGATACATAAATTAATTGATTTAAACTTTCATTCACACGTAGTGCAGGTCAACGATTGTTCAGCGTGTTTTTTTCTAATTTCTGACCTGCTAAGGAATAAAACCACTTTGTACATTCTTTTTGTCATCAGTATGACAACTTTGCCTCAAAATGCTAAAAACCGTGTGACAGAACTATTCGTAGAAAGATTTTCTAATAGTTTTGGGTTTCCTTAGAATAATTTTCAAGCATAATATAAACAAAACCTTAGAAATGTGAAGTAAAAAAAAA
Source organism: Ophioderma brevispina (assembly GCA_023653785.1). Taxonomy (NCBI): domain Eukaryota; kingdom Metazoa; phylum Echinodermata; class Ophiuroidea; order Amphilepidida; family Ophiodermatidae; genus Ophioderma; species Ophioderma brevispina. The sequence goes on from JAMKCH010085615.1 coordinate 90,864, forward strand.
CAAAAAAAAAAAAAACTAAGACCAATTAATTATAGTGAAAAAAAAGTGCGTCTGTGCTATTTTAATACCTCCCGTACAAATGGACCCCTGAGCAAAGGTCTCAACCCCTTGAACTTTTAAAAACCATGGTCCAAGTAACTTGAGATATTAGGATATCACTTTAAGTGATTTCAACACAGAAATCTGAAAATTTAAATCTTCAAACTTGATGCCTACCCCTTTTACCGACTTCAGGCCGACTTGCCTCGAAGAGGACGGGTGAGAAGAAGCTGTTTTGGCTGTCATTCGAAACATGAAGGAATGTGAGCTGGCTTTCCATCAGGGGCGTAAACGCGTAACTAGACCTCTAGTCAAGTGTAGGCAAGGACCTGTAGATTTCCCCCTTGCAGTTGACGGGCACAGATACATTTTCGCCAGAATCAGTGGCGTATCCAGGATTTTCGAAACAATAATGTAAGATTTGGGAAACGTTTAATGACGTTTAACGCTTGGCGGCTGACTTATTTCTTTGAGTAGCAAAATGAGACGGTGTCAGCCTCTGTAAATCATAACATCAAAACACCGGCTTCTCCCTGGCTCTCCTCTTCTCTTTACACTTTCCTCCTTTTTCCTTTCCCCCTTTTTTCTCCTTTGCCTTCAAAATTTCTCCTCATTTTTTCCAAGGGTGCCCGAGTCGCTCACTTCGCCCACCCCGACTAACGCCGCTGCTTTCCGTGCTTTACTTCAGAAAAGACGCAAATGCCACCGTTAATTCCGATAGAACGCGTCCACACGTACTTGACTAATACCGGTCATAAAGTTACGACCGGACTTAACCCTGCTCTTCTTCGGCATTAAATCGTCAGACTTAAGCCTAGTTAGGTCCGATAGAGTTAACTCCGACGCGCGTCCACACGGCAATAATAATTTATAATAATAATTTGTATTTTTAACGCGCGACATATCCACGTAAACGTGCTCAAGACGCTGTGCGGCAGCCATGAAAGGCGCTCAGCACATCAGAGAAACCATAATACCAGAACAGATTTATGCCAAGAAGCTCGATTTTAGAAGCAGGAGGAAACCGGAGTACCCGGAGAAAACCTGCGGGAACGAGTATAGATCGAGAAACCAAATTCACATAAAGCCACCGAGAACGAGCCCCTGCCGGGAATCGAACCCGAGACCTCATTGGTGAAAGGCGAGGGAAGAAAGGCGAGGGAAGATACGCTGCGCCAACTCGTTCCCCCAAACGCTATCTCCAACACTAAAACCGATCAATTTAGGTCCGGTGTGAAAGCAGATATAGTCCGGTAGGAGCCATAGTCCGGGGCTCCATAGACAATAACGGAATAAAGCGTGAAACTAATGTTGCGTGAAGAGTCAACTGAATCGATTGCCCTATTGTTCACCATTGTTCCCGGACTATGAGTACGCCGGACCATAATTACTTCTACACCGGTATTGAGTGACTTATGTCCGACCGCATGTGGAGACGATTACAATAGGGTACAATAGGCGTGAGGGGAATTAGTGGATTTGTTTTTTTTTAATTCCATCGGACTTAGTTAATACCGGTAATAACTACACGTGTGGACACGACTATAGGATTGATCTGGCAAGTGAAAGATAAATTAGCCGGGATTAGCACATATACAATACCAATGGTCTGTGAGCTGATGACAACATGCTTTTCAATTTTGGTAAATGCTGGCAGTAATGTCAGCATCCTTGTTCCAGAAATTGCCACAAACTGCCACCTCCCCCTGGAACTCTTCCTGTTTTTACAGAATGTAAACATCCAAATTGTTTTCAAACTCGTAGGGTCAAACTAAGGGTCCTTTTCATTATGTCATTTTTTCCCATGCCATCATGTCCCTTTAAGAACCTATAAGGGGGTTCCATGGTACCAGGATGTTTTTCGGAGATTTCTCACTCGTGAAATATTTTTTTTGGTAATTGTGTAATCTATCGATGCGCTTCTTTGTATAAAAAATAACATTTCTTGCCCGTTAACGAGATAATATGTGGATTTAGGGTTTTCCGGCCGGATGTCAATTCCTTACCTTAACTTTACCAACAATGCGCACTCTATATAAAATAAATAGTGCATATACATTCTATGGTGTTTTGTGTGTGTCATACGGTCATTTTTCTGTCATAACTATGCGAAAACCGTTTGCTGTAAATAAATTTGATCAGTAACGCGTACTTTTTGATTGCCTTGTATTATTTGCGCCACAAAATGTGCGCGTAGTTTAAAGGAGGCGCACTAAACCGCGAGCGTGCATGGAGTGATGCATATCTACTCATACATCGTTGGTGCATTGTGGGACAGGAATTTAGGTAAAAATGGATTTCCGGTAGGAAACCCAAAAAATCCACGTATTAGCTTTGGTCCCTAGGAACCCCCCTTTAGGCACCAACAGATTTGCGATTTTAAAAATATAAATTAGCAAACCCTGTTGCCAGAAATATTTTTCTGCTTAATATGTATGGAACAAAATTAATTATATAATCAGAATAAAATAATGAACCTTTTATGTGCTGAAAAGAAGCAATTTCATCATCGAGCGACTGAGCACTACTGCTGTACAAACGTAAGGCAAATACATGTCGTAGTTACTGCTCCACAAAATACAAAAATGTACAAAATGGTAATGTTTGTGCTATTAAAATATATGTAAATTGGTTCTTCTACAGTAACTATAAACATCAAAACAATTTACAAAGTGTATGCTGTGGAAGCAGGGTCGTGGAAACATCAAGTTACATTTTGAGCAATTTTGACGCATTTCGAAAACATTGATTTGCCCCTATTTCTAGACGATAAACCGGTGTAAAGAAACTGAGTGTCCCCCATGAGAGAGTGTCCTAGCCACCATAGCAACATGTACGGAATAAGCCGTGACCTTGTAGACGAGGCCATTTGGGTACAGTGCCAGTGGCGTAACCAGACCTGAGCCTCCGGGGGGGGGGGGGTTTTTTTTTTTTTTTTTTTTTTTTTTTTTTTTTTTTTTTTTTTTTTT